>JAPIVC010000351.1:1825000-1835000 GCA_030586385.1 Camponotus fellah
CCTACGTCACACGTCGATGAAAACAAATGTAATTATATTCACGATCGTTTCACGACCGCTGCCGATTCATTTTTCGCTCAAAGCAATAAATTAGATCGCGTGCAAAATTCCACGGTTAATGAAGCAAAAAGTACCGTTTTATCCGACAATATTAATCATTTGGATGCACAATCGAACGAGACGTACTATCCCAAAAGTGTCGGCGAAGACTCCAATAGAGAAAAAAGTAATTGCATTACCACGGCGATGAATATAATTGACGACGAGGAGGACAGCATATCCGACAATGTTGTAGTTACTAATAATATTGACCTGTCGAAAAGGAAAACATTCGGCCCTTATATCAACGTGCCAAATTATACCTACGTAGATACCAGCGATTCTAGCGCTTCTAGCGATTCTAACGATTCCAGCGACTCTAGCGATGGAGATTCTACATCGAACAACGAACAACTTTCGGATTCTTGTCAGAAAGATTACAGCTGTAGCAACGACGCCACCTTCAATAATACGTCATCGTCCGCGAGCGATTCGGATTCGTACGTGGCTTATTCCACATGCGTGAATCCTTATAAGAAGTTGGAGAAAGCGCCGCGCAATTTCTCTATAAATGAGAATTGCACTGCCGCATGTTCGAGCACCAGCGCTAATGCAGATGTAGGTAACGCTCGATGTGGACGCTCGCGAGACTTGTCCGAGGATCGTCGTCCGACTTCGTTTCAGGAGGATATTCGCGGGCGTATCGCGAGCGAGAGACGTAACGATGAGAATTCAAGCAATGATCTCGACTCTTCGTCCGACAAGAGCATCGGTGATCACCGGTCGAGCCATCAAGATGATCGGAAGGATCCGGCGATCGACGGCGCCGTTTCTCATCCTCGGTCAGGCGTTAAGAGTCATGAGAAAATTCAACCGGAACCGGACCCGGAGAGCTGTCATTACAAAAGTAAAGGAGATGCTTTCTTCGAAGCGACCGACGATCCTCCCGACATCGAGAATACGATGGTCAGCGTGAGCCTGCCTCTGAGATTCAGATTTTCCGTGTCCGAGGACAACGAGGACATTACCACTGTTATTGTCGGTGACAGCGAGATAAAGGCGGAAAAGCACTCCCGCGACGAGCGCTTCTCGATGAAGGACGACGTTCGCGTCAATTTCCACGTCGGCAGCGATACTAGCGTAGATTTTACGATAAAGGCGCATCTTTCCGACGAGGCGCGGAGTATCGAGAACGTGATACCGCGCGTGGATTTCACATTGAGAAGAGGGAGTCCAACGGGAGTCGGCGAAATTAATGGCGAAGAACGGAAGACAGGTACGGAGACGGAGCTCGTAGATGAAACGGGACACGCGGAGGGCGGGATAAAGCATTCTACGGAACCAGCATCGAGAGACCAGATCGACGACGCTGTTTACAAATTAGTCGTTAGTACGCAAGATAATTTATTAAACGATGAAAAGCGCGACGCGCTTCAAATAGAATCCGCTTGTGTCCGCGAAAGTAATGCCGAAGGTACCGCTTTCGGCAGAATTATCGCCGAACCGAAACTTACCGCACTCGAATACTCTTCGATGCAAGATCGACACGATCTCCGGATTGTCGATGCGCACGAAACGAAAAAGCTGCGGAAAAGCTGCGTAACGACGACGTGCCTAACGGACGACAAATGTAAGCGTATCGATCAAAATTTCAGCCGGATAGAAAACGTAAAGCGCCCGCCGAAAGTCCAAGATTATCGCGAGGACACGGACGACGAGGACAGCGGAGTCACCTCCGATATAAGTCGCATGATATCCGAAGCTGACACAGACTCGGAATGTACTTGTTCGAAGAATGTAAAAAAGTATCAACGAACGCAGACGCATTCGCGACTTTTTCGGCTTTTGAACGATGATTCCGGTCACCCCGGGACGGATCCCTCCAGAAAGGAATATCTCAGCCTGCCGCTCGAGACGAACGCTTTCAACCGCGACGACAATTCCAACGACTGTTCCAATTATTCCAGTGGTTTAACCTCTCCCGAATATTCGCCCGTTTACGAGCAGTCTTGGCGAAAAGGCTTTCACGAAGATGCAAGTACGACGATTACAAGTAGTTCGGCAAACATTGAAATCGATCGTCTCGCGAGTCGGCAAGAACGGATAGCGTCGAAAGACGACCCGTATTTCCGAATTTGGAAGAGCCCGAAATTATTTGGTTCGCGCGAGCATAATGTCGTACCCTCCCTAGCTTTCAAGACGCTCGACAGCAAGATACCCTCTTGGGCCTACAAGGTGAATGTACTGTGTCCGAGAATCAAGAGTACGAAGAGCGTGCCGCAAGCTCTGCTAGAACGACACAACGACAAGACTTGCGATCCGTCGCGGATGGTTCCTCCTATCCCAACATCCTGCACGAACTCTAAAACCAATTATTGCTGACGGCCCAGGATGGAATGAGGCCATATGTTTGCTCCGCTGCCGCGAGCACCTGCTCTCCACATCTACGGACATACTTTTCTCTCAATTTTCTTCGCAAGACAGTGTTGGGTATGCCCGAGATGCTCTACGGGCTAAGTGATTTTTTTTCTATCGGTACATATCGTTTCCATATATTCGTCTATCATTCTTGATTTCTTCTCCACGTTTCCCTCTTTCCTCTTCTTCATTTTTATTTCATCTACATATTTCTTTTTTTCTTCTCTCTCGTTTCCACATACCTTATGCAATAATTAATTTCGCTACAACTTTTATCTCATTTTCGTTACCTCTCTTTCGTTACCTCTTTTTTTCTTGTGTCTTTAATATCTTTTCTCTCGTCCTCTTCTCTCGCAATTGTGCAAAATAGCTGATTGTTAAACACGCTTACATGGTTGCTTGATTGCTTTATGCATGTTGTGTCGACTAATATCGATTGAAAAACGGAAATCAATTTATTAACGAGCATAAATTTATCTATGTTTGAGAGACACGAGCAAATGGCGCGAGGAAAGAAATTATTCGATAAAACTCATATATAAGAATTTTTCTCGTGTTATTTACCACCAAGTTAAATTTCATACAAATACATATGAATATATAATATACACATAAAATATATATGAATATGTGCCAGAGAGAGAGAGAGAGAGAGAGAGAGAGAGAGAGAGGAGGGAGGGGAGGGAGGGAATGAGTAGCAACAAAGGTTGATATTATATATAATCGAAACATTATATGTTAAAGTTTGAAAAAATATATATATATATATATATATATATACACACACATTTATATATATATAAAACAATATATTTGCGCTTTCAACATTCTCATACATAATGCGTGCATATTTTAAAATTTCAATATATATGTATGTCTTTTTTCCTATTTTCAAATTTTGTCTTTACACAGTTATATATGTGAATATTGCTTTTACAAAATCAAACTTGTCACTTTTCAGGTCCCGATGCAACTGATTACTGAGAGAGGACGAGTGTGAAATCCTCCTTAGGATTCTCCAAGACCGAGATTGTTAGTGTGCTTTTTTCTATTTTGTTTACAAAATAATCCTTATAATATGCTTGTTTACGTCGCGTTTCTCCAGCAAAAAATTAACCAAAGACTTTCTTCAAAGAGAATAGCAGAGATGAATTATTTGATATTATATATATATATCAATTTGTGAAAGATTCTTGAGGATACACTGCCGTGATAAATATTACGTTAATTCTGTTTCAAAACTTTTCATTCTGTCCAAATTTTTTTGGATTTTGATGTCAGATCAATTGAATGTGTATCAATGAGATTCTATCTCATAGATTTTTCAATGACAAGTTGACAAGTTTCTTTTTTCTCTTCGTTATTAGAAACAATAAATATTGATAAAATTCTTTCACGTGACTTTTAAATTTGCTTTTCAAGTTTTAGTCAATTCTAAACAAGAAATTGTAGAAATTTTTCAAAATGTCTTAAATAATTTCCAAAGAAGAAATATATTATATTAGGATACATATATACATATATTGGGAGATTGGCTGCCTCGCACCGCAACGTAGACATTGTACTACGTGAGCAGATGCATGTGATTTATTTATTTAAGACAAATGAAATTGTTATATCGAAATTGTAATAACACTCTTCTTAAGAATATTAATCATTATTTGAAAATATATGTGTAAATATACACACATTATGAATCTTATTACTTAAATTTGTCACCTATCCAAATTGTAAAATATATTATTATTTGTAAAATTGACGCTAAAATTGATGCTAATGGAGATTATCTAATCATCTATCACCAGAAAGATATATAATCATGTTTATTTTTTAATTATACACATTTATGTTTTATATATATATTACACTGTATTATTTATTAATTTAATTCTCAAATCATGTTTTACATATTGTAAATATAAAACTTTATATATTAAGTTTCTATATTCTTTTCACATAATTTGTTTCTTATATAATTGTCTATTACTATTTGCGAATTGAAAGTTTAGTATAGTGAATTGAAAAAATTTGATAGTACAATAATATAATGCTACATTATATATACATTACATATTCGTAATGTTAAGAACTTAAAGGGTAACGTAAATTCGCTTACGGTGCATAACGTATGCTATAATCGTCCAGAGAATTACAACCCAAATCGATTCAATTAAACATAAAGCACGATTGTCCATCGTACCAATCTTCCAATGGAATGGAAAGATTTGATAACATATATTATGACCCACATATAACATCAGTGCATTCATTCCTGTGAATTCAGATTTGCATTATAACATTAGTATAGCATCTCCTAATATAGCTTAATACATCTATGGCTGGTGTAGCAAGCTGGTATGCTTTACACACATACACACATACTGCTACAAAAAAAATTAAAAATTCAAACATTTCTATTTCTTTCTTAATAACATTTGAATTCTACTTCTCTTACATTCATCTTTAACGCCTATTGTTTATTTCTGCTATTAATTTAATTAAAAATATAACTTTATAATCTTGTATAATCAAATAAAATTAGATATTAAACTTTTCTTCTTCCTCATTCAAGTTGTAGCACAATATACTATTTGTGCGTTTGAATGTGTCTTTTTGAAAATTTATTTTCTAATTTGTTCTAATTTGTTCTATATATATATATATATATATATATATATATATATATATTTTAGATAACATTTTTTACCTTTATTTCCTTCATTAATCATAATTCAATATCAAATTAGATTGATAGTACACACACACACACACACACACACACACACCACGCACACACACACACACACACACACACACACACACACACATACACACACATTTTCACACTTGTACCTACCGGGTATTCTGAAAGGGCCACCTCGCCAGATTCTGACAACATCAATTAGCAAATAACATCCAGAAAGAAAAGCCAGAGCAAAACAAGTTGAAACAAGTACGAATGACAACGACCTGCATAATTATACAGCGATTTATACTATTACACACTTACATATATATACATATATATATATATATATATATTGCGCAAATCAAAATATTTAAACAAGTAATTAAAATTAAAAATAAATTTTCAATACCACAAGTTTTTGTTGATGGGTATAACATTAGTGAAATGAAAGATGCAACCCAAACAACCATAAAACACTGCCCATACAAGCCATCGGATAATACGTTCTTTCCAACCTTTATACATCATTAGAATTACACCAGTGTGTACACCTAAAAATACTTGAAATATTGATGTAAGGCATCCTAAAAAAACATTTAATATTTATTACATATGATTCTAGAAATATTACATTTCTAAAAAATTGATTTCATTTTAATATGGATTTTTTTGGACTATTTATATGTAAAATTAAAAATTTTATGAGCACAGTGAATAAAAAATTCGCTCTATATTTGATTTAAAGAATTTATAATATATGTTAGTTTTGGAGACTTATCGAATTCGCTATTTATTGTTAAACGTCCATAATTATTAATCTTATTTTTTTCCTAAAAATTATAATAATCCCCAAAACTAAACTGTGTGTGTGTGTGTTTGTTTGTTTTCACAATTCTTTAATTTCTTTTACGTCTCTCAAAAAATAATTGTCAATCAATTTTTCGCGATTGATATTGAATTTTTTTATTGAAAATATGTATTACAGAAATTTCATTTTTACGGCTCCAATGTTAATGAAATATTTCATTGTAGAAAGACATAAATTTATTTCTTCATCTCATGATGAAGAAATAAATTTAATTTCAAAGGATGATAAGAGCTGAGTATTTCCATAATTATATACATATATGTATATATACCATGTAATAATATACTATATAATATACTATATAATTTTATATATATATATATATATATATATATATAAAACAGCACACATAAGTAAACACAGGATTCACCTAAAATCCCTTCAGGATCGAAAGGCCCGGATCCGTAAACAGAATCGATAGTTGGCCTTTGATAAATATGACTTAAAGTCAATAAAATTCTATCGATGTATCCAGTCGCACCCCCGGTACAATTAAAATATTTGCCATCTTCGTGCCTTCCGCCTGGTCCAAGATATCCGCTGTAGAGTAAATTTACTGCTTCATTTGTCGACAGGATGAATGATGGATTGAAGCACAAAATTAAACAAGAAATAATCGGACGTCAAAGTTAACGTACGTACGTAGGGCATCCAGGAATCGGTAGACAAAACGTTAGAGCACAATGCACCATTACTAGAGTCAGCATTATGCACCAGTGTGGCAAAAGTCTTAATATGTCCTGCATCTTATGCGTCATCCAAGTTTGTGATAAGTTCTACAAATTGTAAAAGGTTTATATTTATACCAAAACGTAATCCATATTACCAAATTGTGATAAGCCATTGCATGTTTATCAAAATGTATGTAATATTTTTTTGTGTGTGTACGCGGGTTCCTAAGAGACACGTGTTAGATTTTAGAAATGTATTATCTTCAAGCAACTAGAAAGATTGTGTACAAGTATTATAAAGTGAGTCTTACCAACACATTTAATGCATAATAGGGTTTGCGCATATAATAAGTGTTATGTAAATACAATCACATTGCACATCTCGCGTGCGTCTCTATATTATATAAGATTTATACAACAACACTTGATATTTCCATACCTGAGCAACTTTTGGCTGTTGAGGTGTAAAGCAAAGATAGAGCAAACCAACGATTAAATAAGTAATTCCGAATCGTTGAAGAACTCCGAATATGCGTATGTTTTCTAATTGTGCATTTGTTCCTAACGTGTTTAGTGAAATACCTATCAGAAATAAAAGAAAACTTCTCTGCGAAAAAATATTAGACGTGTTAGGCACAAAATACATCAATATAAATCGATATTACATACATGCACACACACACACACACACACACACACACACACAACACACACACACACACACACACACACGTATGTATACGCACATGTGTGCGCGTGTGTATGTAGGTTTCACATCAACATGAAGCAATCGACTCAATTCGAATCGATCGACTAAAAATCAATTCCATCTTTCTAGCTAACAATTATTTTTTTGCGACAATTACCTTGAAAATGGAAAAGCTGATTTCAAGTTTCGAGAGTCCACGTTTTAATTGCGCCGACAAAGCTATAGGTACGCAAACTCCCATAATCCACATAAAACAAGGAAATACTAAATCTCCTAATAACATGCCATTCCAAGTTGCATGCCCCAATGTGGTATAACTACCGGAGCCATCATTAACAAAAATCATAAAAAGTGTGCAGACTCTACAAACCATTGGCGTGAACATCGTAAAAGAATAATCTAATAATCTATTCTAAATATGCGTAAATTCCTCTTATATGTTTTTTTTTTATGTGCGTAAATACTTCAAAATGTTCATACCCCCTAAAAGTGTCGATAGCCTTTACGCGTCGATGTTTTGTCGCTTTTTCGTTATTATTTGGTGTCCTTTCTTCCTCTGTTTTTATTACATTTTGTTTTGTAAATTTATACCATAAAGATCTTCCAATAGATATGACAGATAAGATAAATATAATTATCCCCAAAATTATAAACAATTCTGTAAATAAAAAAAAGAAACAGGAAAAAAGGAACGGCACACTTTGATATGCCTCGCGAATAATCTGTAAAGTATACCCATGTACAAAAATCTCCTGTATATACTGAACATACTTACATTTTCTCTTCTATTCATAGTCAGATTTTAATCAAATAAAAAGAATACTTAAAGTGATGTTGATGATTAATTGATAATGTTGATTATTTTATCGTTCTTCCATTTTATCAGACGAGAAAAATAAAAAAAAGTAAATTGTCTATAGACATAAAGATTAAAAAATAACGCTTGTTACTTGTATGTAAATTTGTATGAGAATTTGTAAAAGAATTGAAGAACGTTACACAATTACTCTTTTCGATAATGAATTAAAAATAATATTCATTTCTTCTGTAATAGGATGTACAATAATTAATAATATCATTGTTACGTTTCCTTGAATTATAAATGCAACATGATTATTTTATATATAATATATGTATTATAATTATTCATTTTCGTATATTCTTTGGTGAACAATAAATGTCAAATTTTTTTCAGAATTTTAGAATATATGAGTTTTGAAGATGCGCGTGGAAAGGCCACTTTCAGCCACTTTTAAAAATTTTATAAAATAAGAAAATTATTTGCTTTTAATTCTTTAACATTAAAATTCAAGATTATTACTATAATTGACATTATTGCACATTTTATATTGCTAGTGTAATATCTAGTATTATAGTTGTTATATATTTAGCTAATACTTTTTTAATATATTTCTTTTCATTTGAAAAGAGCCAAGGACGGTACAATATGAGTATATATACAATAATTAACATACAACGAGAGAAAGTATTTTCATAATTTTGGAAAAATTTGGAATTGTAATATTTATGATTGATTTCTCTTAAATAATTATTACAATAATATTATTTTAGTTATTCCTGATACCATGTTATATCAGAAAGTATCGCTAGATATCGCGCGAATTGAACAATATATAAACAAAACGATAAAACTGCTAGGATAAGATATATATTTTATCATTATTGTATTACATAATTCAATCTCGTATAGCTTTATTCTTTTGTCTACATGTATATACATAGCAAATAGGTGCCACGATATTTTTATGGAAAATAATGTTGAAATATATATACATATATTATATATATATATATATATTTATTTATTTATTCGTAAAATTTTCATCTAGAATATCTAGAATATACCTGAGTATGGATATGTTGGTTTCCTCAATGTTTTACAACTGCAGGTGTTGTTTTGCACTGTCAACTCGTATAAACCATATTGTCCTAGATTCGGTGATAGTTCGCAAAAGATATCGCTAAAGAATAATATTTAAAAAAAGATTAGGAAAATTTAAACGTGTGCTAATGCTTAAATAAATGTAATAAAACAAATGCATATGTAAAATGTTTAGTATATCAATCAAGTGAAAGTATGTATATGAATTTTGAATCATTTGAAATCTCGTTTATTAGGAATATTATATATTATTATACATATATATCATGTAAAAGAGAAAAACGATATATGTATATTCACGATATAATATACACGACACACACATACATATGCAAATAATAATAATATTAAGTAATAAGTTTACCTTGTATTTTTGGCAGATATATATTCATTATTGCCATTATTCTTCAACACTCTCCATTTTACTGGTTTGACCGTACTAAATTTCAAACTAGAATTGTCGTTAGTCGAGATCCGTGCTATTCGCTTATATGGACACTAAACAGTTAAAAATATGTGCTGAATGTATATCATGAATTCATACGTATATACGGATCTCCCGTATATTAAGAAAGATATTATGCGAGATGTGATTTTTGTTATTTATTGTACATTTATTTTTCTATTTCTTTTTTTTAAAAACAAGTTAAATTGTATTTTTGCAATTTTGTAATAATACTTTATTCCAAATAATCCCCTTTCC
>JAPIVC010000351.1:1837500-1876259 GCA_030586385.1 Camponotus fellah
CGGAATGATTAATAGTTTTTCCTCTTTTTTTTTAAATCTGCCTGCCAAACAGAATTACATATCTGTTTAGAGCAAGTCCAAAATGGATATCATATAAGTGCATGTGTCGCAAAGTTTCAAATCATTTTCTTTTTATATTTTATAAATTTAAATGAAAACTTAATTATATACCAGGAAATGATATCAAAGGTGCTGTTATGATAACTCATCTTTTATCAATTGTTTTAGATACGCAAAGATACAAATGTATAAATAAAGATTTACAATATCATAGTTAAAATTTACTGAAATATATAGGTTTCCTTATAAAGCATCATTATTCCATATAATTTCACTTTCCCTGTAGGAGAAGGCATTTCTATATTTATTGAAGAATAGATTCATATGCTTTTGAATCTTCCTTCTTTCAGCCTACTCCATATATACACTATATATATGTATATGTACATATACGTACGTACGTACATACATATATACATACATACATATACATATATATATATATATATACACACATATATATACATATACATATATACACACATATATACATACATACATACACACATATACACATATATAATGTATGTATATGTATGTGTGTGTTTAGTTTTTCCAATACTCGAGCTAATGCGTGAATAAAAGTACAATGATTAAATATAAAACCTTGATTGAATTCCTTTTAAGACAAGTGTGATAACAAATCAATTGTTGCAAACCAGTTGGAATTCAAATACAAGGTAACTAATTATTTAAAAAATTATTTATTGACTAAGAAGTGTTCTTATTTCTTTGTGCATGTGGCATAGGAAGTCAACATAGCTAGGGCTTCCATCATTTCCTCTATCTTCGACTAAAAAATGTCGCAACACCATTTCTAGTTTTTCACGTTGCCTCACTATTGTCAACTATAAAAAAAAAACGATGGATTATATTATATTTGGCGCAATCTGTTTTCATGCATGACATTAAATAACTTACTTTCATATAGCGATGCCTTTCAGCATGTATTCGATTGATAATATTTGTGATTCTATTATTTAAAGGAGTGTCTAATATTGGCAATGCAGCGCGATCTGTATCAACTTGAACCACCGAAGGCACACCAAAGACGCTCTGTACCCATTGAGAAGAAAGCGCCATACCCAACCATAAAAACATATGGATTGTATTTTCTAAAAATGAGACAAATTACACAAAATTTATAAAATAATATACTGATATTAACTATCTTTCATATTTATTAAAGAATAATATGTAACAATTATTGCTAATTAAAATAATTCCAACAATATTTCCGAATTAAATATGATAGAAAAATAATTTTGTATTATTACCAAGTAGATACGCGCCATCATCTGCAAATTTGTCAATTGAGCAACGTAACATTGGTGGTAATTCCGTGTCTTGAGGATCAATGTCATGCAATGGAAATAATCTAGGATAAGTGTATGCAATAGATATAGAAATAGGCATGGTTGCGACCGTTTGCATGACATAAGATCGATCGTCGATAGTCATGTCGGCGCCTAAAAAAAAAAAAACAAAAATTTATATATATATATATACACACACATTTGTAATTACAAGGTAAAGTTTACATATGTATATGTATATATCTTTACACGCGCGCGCGCACACACACACACACACACACACACACACACACACACACAAACTTTATCTTATAATTATATTAGTCAAATATCTCTATGTGTACATATGCATTTACCTCCTGACAAAGCGTCGCTTTTCAATAAACAATTTATGTAAAGTGGGAGTAATTTCATACATTCCGGTAATATTAATTGTCCAGCGCTAGATGGTGTCGCACAGTGCTTTCGATATATAGCCAACATATTTGCGCATCTCGCAATCAAATTATCTTTTACCGTTTTTGGAGTGGATTCCAATAATTTAAATACATCTAAGTACAATAATTATATACGTATAATATTATTTTAAACAAAGTATTATTTTTCTTATTGTGTTATATATCAAAAATATATCTTACTTTGTTTGGAAAAATAATTTATAATGGCGTCTAAATCACACGCGCGATATAATTCAACCATTTGCGATGAAGTTTTGAGACTCAAGTTTATAATTCTTAATCTTCTTGTACCACCACATGAAGTATATAGCAAAGCTACTTGAATGTATACACCTTCATCATCTGTTAGTTTGTCGTCATGTTTAACTTCTATTCCAACAGCCTTGCAAATTCCAAATCAAGTTAATTTAATAAAATAAATTTATAAGCACATTGATAAATAACTCTTTATTTTTTAATAATATTCCCAAGTAAAAAAATTTAATATTATAATTCTATAATTATAATATTAATTATAATGTAATTAATTACCTTGTCGCAATCTATGCTAGCTAATTCCATATCAGTTGTATTTGACATAAAATAATGTCCATAGAAGTCGGTCGCTCTAACACCTGTAGATGTACGCACCCGCATAACAGCATCAAAAGCGATCGGTCTACTAATATTATTAATAACATCCGAAATTAATCTTTCACCATCAATATCAGCCTGTAATAGAAAGAAAAAAATATCTATATTCTTCAATATAATTTTATATAATAATAAATAAATATGCACACTTAGAATTTAATTTAATTTCTTACATATATTCTTATCTATATTCTTCAATATAATTTTATATAATAATAAATAAATATGCACATTTAATTTAATTTCTTACATATATTTTTAAGCAGCACAATAGTGGTTACCTGAAAGTAAGTATATTTATAAATCTCCCCTCCAGTGAGACGACAAATTTGCCCAATCGTTGCTATATCCACATACGAATTGTTGAAGACAAACAAATCCACACTGCAACCTGCACCGACACATTCTTGAGCCAAATTATTATAGACGTTGTTTTGTGGTACTAAAAAAAAATAAAATTATTTATTTAACAAGTAAAAACAATATTTATAATAATATACATACATATAAGCAAAACACACACACACACACACGCACACGCACGCGCACATGCACGCGCACGCACGCACGCACGCACGCGCAGCACGCACGCGCGCGCACATGCACGCACACACACACACATGCACACACAAATGCACGCATATATATATATATATATATATATATAGTACTGGTTTATTTTTAAAATCGTATTATTCGATTAAAAAAAATCATAGGAAAAAAAAACCTAAAGAAAAAGAAAAAAGTTTTGTACGCAAAATGTTGTCGTTTATGGAATTTTAGTTGAATTTCTCGAGAAAATTTTTTTTTATCAAGTTGCGGCGTGTTAAAAATATAAAATTTTAAAAACTAAACAGTGTGTTCTTTTTTAAAGTGCAGAATAAGGAAGATAAAAAAATTTTGAAAAACCACTAACTGCTCTTAAAGTTGAAACTTTAAAATGCTTTTTTAATTTTTTGTCTACCATGATTTTTCGACAAGTTTCCGCGATTTGAAAATAGTCCAATTTTTTTAAGGTTCAAAAAGTGTTCTTTATTTTTGTTGGACTAGTGTAGATTATATTAGTATATTGCAAATACTAAATATCACATATATTGTATACATACCTAACACTGTTTTCTCTTTATCTGTACCAAGTACTTTACGATCATCACGATTTTTCAATTTTCCAGGCGCTTCGGCAATTGGTAAAGACGAATGGAATATTAACAATTTACCAGAACGTTCGGATGCCTAAAATTATAAGCAGTTATAACAATAAGAACTTTTTTATACTCAATTGATTTACTATAAAATATCCTTAATAAAAAATACAAAATTTCATATATTTATCATAAATCTCTTTTCTAGCCTTTTGCATAAATTATACAAATACCTTTAACGCTTCTAATCCAGCTTGTATGGCAGGAGCTAGAATTGTTTCTGTTTCTCGAGTGTCTGCAAACATTTGTGGAATCTGTGTCATAAGACTGTCAATAACTGTTTCGCTCTCCTCGACGTCGCATAAAAATCCATCCAAAAGCGGCATAAATACATCTTGAATATCTCCAACAACCATCATTTGCGGTTGAGCGAGACAAGGATTGATGTTATAGAAATGTACAGTATTATTATATGTTATAAAACCAACTTTCATATTACTTTTGGTTTTTCCAGCATCGATAGGTAGATTTTTAATTATGGATTTCATTTTTGCACATAGCAAACTTATTAAACCAGATTTAACTGTATTATATGAAACATCAATTATGAACACAATGGCTGGTGATTTTGGAAAAACATTGTCCTGTGTGAAGAGAAGAACATACAGAGATTAATATATACATAAAGTTAATATATATTCAAACAGATTAAATAATCCCAATTCTTTACTTTATCATTTTGAGGAAAAAAAATTCTAGGATGTAACAAATGTTTGCAAATTATTCTATATAAAAAGAAAATCTTAAAAGCAATTTTATCAAATAAATTATTTTATCAAATTTTGCACAAATGAATAAATCCTATTAATCCTTATTATATAGTCAGTATTAATAATACGCTATATTACCCTGCAATAATCCTTTGTAGCTATATATTCAAATGTACCCAACATTAATTCTGGTCTCTCATATCGATCCAAGCGTTGACCTGTATGATCCAAATGTTGAAAATATTCGTTTGGAACTAAGCACATAAAAAGAACATAGAGATATAAATAATTAGTGCAGAGATTTTTGCAACGTCTTATAGAAAAATTCATCAATAGCCAATTATTACCTTCTGTAGTGGCTTTGCAGAATATACATTGAAATCTTCGGCCGGCATCGATAAATTGCATAAATGGGCACATGTATGCTTTACAGCGCACACAACGTACAGGTCCCATTTCACCCATATCCACAATTGGCGGTTCACACTCTCCTTGAACAATACGAGCCATTGGACTTATCACTAGTCCGAAAGGAACATTGGTCTGTAAACAATGTGGTTGTGTCAAATAAAATCTAATCTAAAATATCTAATCTACAAAAGCTTTATTGACAAATTACAATATATATATATATATATTTACACACATATACCTGTTTTATAATATCAGCAGTAGTAGGGACATTATACATAGTGGATCTTATGTATCTAGGGGATGCATTTCCTTGATCCTGAGTGATAAATTTGGTCGTTACCAAAGGTGGTACCAGACCTCTCTGATTTGTTATAAACACTCCACCTCTCATGTTTTGATCATCCTGCATTACCTGAATCTACATGCAACAAATGTATTTACATTTATATCGGGATAATAATTCGGCATAATAACATTGAAAAATAAATTGAATTGGCAAAATTTCTAAATTCGTACTGGGCTCGGCATTTGTTCTGGATCGAGTCGTCTGGCTTGTTGAGGTTGCAATCCTGACTGATATCCCGTAGGATTAGGTACTCCACTTTGATAAGGACTTCTTTGATTATTATACATTTCCTGCAAGAAAGAACATGTGTTGCATTTTTCTTTCTGTTATTCAGCCAATAATCTGATTTAATCTCAAAATAGAATAACTTTTAATCATAGTTGTACCATCTGATTATGATATCCTGGTTGTTGGTACGTTGGCTGTTGATAACTCGAAGTAGTATTAGATGATGCACGATTCATTGTTAAAGGACTAGATAAAGTCTGTCCTGGTAATGGAGGTGCAGTGGAGCTATATTGTCTTTGTCCAGACTGCGGTGCACCTGGTCCTGCAGGATTTTGTACAGTCTGGCCTAGTATTGGAGGTGCGGTTTGTAAGTATTGCTTTTGTCGAACTTGGGAAAGGCTAGTGCCTGGAGGACTCGCTACAACTTGTCCCATTGTTGATAGAGGAGGAGCAAATTGTCTTGATTCAAATTGCGATAAGCCTGTCGGATTTGTGGAACTTGTCAGACTCATTACAGCTTGCGATGGTGGTATGGAATTATATAGCCCTATTCCGGATTGAGATAAGCTAGCATTTGGCGGAGGATTGGCCATTTGAGTTTGATAATCTGTAGAAGATTGTCCATGTCCATGAGGACCCATTGATAAAGGTGAAGACAATTGCGAGTTAGGAGCACCTGTCGTTGGAGGATTTGGTATTTGGGAATGATTCATAGATTGCATAGGCGATAAGAGAGATTGAGGAGGAGAATGCATTTGAGAATCTGTCAAATTTTGTTGTCCTACAATCGGCGGTCTTGAAAAATTTTGCTGACTATTCATTGGAGGCACAGGTGCAGCGTACGGATGCTGCCTGCCTATTTCCTGAATGTGCTGCATCTGTTACACAACAATAAAAATTTATTACAATTGCAAGCTAAAAGCATATTAAGAACATGCTAAGATTATTACACACAGATTATTCATTTTACATATATATAGAAACAACAAAGATTGTATTTAGTAAAGTAAGTATTTTTCAACATATAGCATATGGATGAACTTTATTATTACGATCACTAATCACAATAAAGACATACAGAAATTCGCGTAAGTGAACGTACATACAATGAATATGAATAAAATATATCGAATAGTTATAGAAAATGCGTGTTTTTCGAAAAAAAAGATAACCTATATGAAAAAAAAAAAAAAAAAAAAAAAAGAAAAAATCTAGTATAACGTGGATAACATATGTTCGTGTAATTCAAGTTTTTTGTTTAAATAAAATAAAAGATACGCATCGAAAGACATGAAATACTAGAAATAATAAAAACGTATGTGTGCGATGTTTTAAATAAACATAATATATACGTACGAAATAGCAACAAGTAAGTTTTTAATAATCATAAATTATATAATAATATACTTACGTTATATTGTAAAATGTATTTGAAACATAACAAAACTTGATATCACCGAAAATGTTTATACACGAAAACGTTGCGAGAAACGTACGTCAACTCAATCCTAATCGCTGACAATGCCACGTAAGGCGATACTGCGCACGCGTCCTAATACCAATCCTGATGTCAGCAGAGAGGAATTGGAGCCATCGGAGGTGCAAATTTCTACAACGCACGCGCAGTAATGCAAACGCTAGCAGAAAACTGATATAGCTGAACTGGCTGCACTAGTTCAGAGGTTTTTCGTGGGTTTTTCTCTACATCGGGAGAAAAAAAGATCTCTATACATACAGGCGCATTCATGCCATTATTTTTGAAATAATGGGTCTGTTCTTTTCTGCTGCATTAGTGCAATTAGTTGGAGTGAAAGAAAGTATGTTTGTCTCTTTCTAACTTATTGCACTAGTGCAACAGTACAGTTGAAAAGAACAGAGCCTATCATTCATTGGCCGCATTCAGCGGACTCAACAGTTGGGCAACATTACTAGATTTTCCGATGTAACTCGACGCTGATTGGTCGGACCTAAAAGTAGGAACCAATCATATTCGATTGCTATTTAGCGGTTGAGTCCGCTGAATGCGGCCATTATTTTTGAAATAATCAACTATAGGTGCTTTCCATTTAGCGACACAAGTCGACACAAGTGTCATTCTATCTTTGTTTATTGTATTCATTGAAAAAAGATAGAATGATACTTGTGTCGACTTGTGTCTCTAAATGGAAAGCACCCATTGTAAGGCGTAAAGGTCATTCTACAATAGAGTTGTAAAGTCGTAAGTCGTAAGTAATTGACCAATCACAGTTGATTATTCTCCTGAATTTCAACTGGGATTGGTCAATTTCTTACGACTTACGACTTTACGACTCTATTGTAGAATGACCTTAAGTATGGGTCCACAACCTTGCTTTAAGTGACGGAGTCGTAAGAATTTAACCAATCACAGTTGAATGTGAGAAGAATAATTGAATACGATTGGTTAGTTTCTTACGACTCCGTCAGTTAAAGCAAGGTTGTGGACCCACACTAAGACTCAAGAAATTAACCAATCATAGTCAAGTATTAAGAGAATACTCGACTGTGATTGGTCAATTTCTTGAATCTTACGCTTTACGATCTTATGCTACGGCCATTGTAGAATGACCTTAACATAAACATATACAAATTACGGCTGCGACCGAGAATACTTTCGCTTTTCGCTGCATGTCGATACGTAATTTTTATATTAAAATTGGTTGATGACTAAAAGACGGTAAAAGATTAGTGATAAAGCAATCTTTTTATGACATTCGGCGTGAAAATATATATATTTATATCTGTTGGAAAAGTTATCACAAAAGTTCCAAGTTTTGCATAAAAATGTTACAAGATTATGAATTTTTTCTTCGTTTGTGCAAGAAACGTAAAATTTTCTCGGCTCATGAGATCTCAGATGCGTTCAAAGTTAGCAGGTACATACTTACTTACATTTTTATATCTAACCTAATTTAACTTATATTTGTAAGTACAACTATATTATTTTGTGACGTTATCGCAATCAGTTTTATCAAACAGGTTAAATGGTTAAATATCTATTTATAATTATTTTTCGCGAGAGTTTGCGATAAAAATTTGATGACAATGATGATGAGATATATCATGTTCTATTCTATTTACATATTTGAGAAAAAAATATTCGTTCTCATCTTGAGCATAATTGTAATTAAAAATTTATAGTAGAAATTTATATAATTCGTCTTTTACAGTATCACTGGGGAATTACGATTATCTTGCCTATCAATAATAATACCAATTTGCGAGATTATAGCACAGACATTAGTGTCCAGTTCTACGATTAAAACACTCGATATGAGTGACTGCATGTTACTACCAAAGGGTCTTGATAGCATTCTTAACGCATTCTGCGAGGGAACTACTGTGACAACTCTAAAGTTAAAGGGTAATAATGTGAATGGGCCTTCAGTTGCGCAATTAGGACGGATTCTTGCATACAACAACACACTCAAACAATTATATATCGAGTGGAATAGCATAGGATCTCATATAGATTCATTTGCTATTTTCTGCGATGGCTTAATTAAAAATCACAATATCGAGCAAGTCGATCTCAGGTAACATTGAGATTTTTATTTGTTTCAGCTATGCTTTCTTCTATTCTTTTCCAATTGAAATTACAGGTTTATATCTGATACATGCTTTGTATTACTTTAAAAAGCAAAAATAACATATATATATATATATATATATAAACTGCAATTAAAACAAAAAATCTATCGTGTCTCAAAAATATAAATTTTGGTGCTTGTATAAATTTCACTTGTGAACTTGTGAACTTTACATATTAGGTATCAAGTGTTTTTTATTTTTGTATCTTTTATGTATTTATATTTTTAAATTTGAATTAAGAAAATATTTATTAGTATATTATCATTAACTTAAATAAAAAGTATACATTAATGATGATAAATTGTTAAACAATTTATTTGAAAGTTTATGCTTTGGGAAATTTGTTTTTCCATTTATTGAATGAGGATATTAGTTGATGTATTGCATTGTATATACATACATTTTCTCCTCTCTTTTCTTATCTAATAAACTTTAATAAACTTCTTATCTATCTAATAAACTATTTTTTATAAGAAATTATGCAGAGAAAAGTTCCTTTAATGAAATTAACTTGAAAATAAAAGTTAAAAGTCAATAGTATAATATATGATTGAAACCACCTAAGAGTAAAGAATAAAAAAGGACAATGATGTTGATCATGCAGATACAATCAAATATCGCCACATTGCGCTGAGCATCTATGTAAAATGATACATCAGAATAAGGTTTTGAAAAGCATCGATTTGTCCTGGAATACATTGGGCTTGCAAGGCGGGCAACTGCTATTGAAAGCAATATGTGAAAACAAGATTATTACCAACCTTGTTCTGTATGGAAACTGTATACCTGAGGACATTATGTTAGCGATTGAAAAACAGCTACAAGAAAATCGTCATAGATATTCCATTGCCGAAATCGCTTTATCTATCGATGCAAAATTCGTCGATGTAAAATTTCCGACAGAAACGATAGTAAAGGATTTTATACCGTCAACGACAAGTAACGATCTTAAAACTGCTTATTCAGAGCAAAAGCTGCATCAGAAAGAAAAAGACAAGACTGTTATTCTTCAATCATCTGCAGATATAGAGGAGATTAACGATCGAATTAATCTTTTAGAAATAAATTCGGGAATAAATACAGAATTGGATGACGATAAAAATAATTCAAACGCATGTGTAAATATTTCCTCAAGAGATTACAATAATAAGGCAATCGAGATAGATGCTAAGATTGTCGATCTCGGTAAAATCTTACAGGAACGTACCACAGTAATCGATCTACTGACCGGTGAGCTCACGACAAAAATCGCAGAGATGAATGATATACGAGCACAGCTAAGCTTGCTACAAACTGAGATTAATCAATTGCAGGAGGAGAAGCAGAAGTTTGATTCGGATAAAGCTAGGGAAATTGCCGAATTGCAGAAGAGTCATGATGAAGCAAAGAAAAACTGGCAGAAGAATTATAAGGATTTGAAGAACGATTATAATGAATGTTCGCAAAACAATAAAGAGGCAAATTATAAGGTAAAATAATAAAATTTATTTTTCTTTAAATATATTTTTGAAGTTCAATCGAATCTTTTGAGCAAAACTTTGCTATAGAAATCTCTTAATCGAAAAGTATAAGTAAAATTCCTTTTGCCGATATAGTTTTATCTAAAATAATGAAAGTAATGTTTTAATTTTGGAAGTGATTCAATTTAAAATGTAGCAGTTATTTTATCTACAAAATATCCTCTATGCAATTTACGTTATTGCAATGTATATTGCAAAAGATTTATTAAATTTTGCAGAAAATAATATGAAGAACTGTACACGAGTTTACTTTTTAATCTTATTCTTCTTATATCTAATAGATTCGACAATATGAAAGAAAAATTCATAAAAATCTATTGGATATTGATTTACAAAGGGATAAACTTGAATCTACTACGCGAGCGTACGAAGATCTGCTATCGAAGAATAAGATTGATATGTATCGTTTGAAAAGAGAATCCAAGGAGCGCGATAATAAATACAGAATCGAACTTAATATTCTGAAAAACACCCTAAAAGAGATTACGCAAGCTTTTAAAGTTTGCCAGAGCAAATTACATAAAAGCAGAAGCGAACTGCACGATTTGTGTGAAAAACAAGGGCTTTTAAAGATTAAATTAAACGACGCGGAGCATAAAGTATCCAGGTTATTCGATAATATAATTTTTATTTAATTTTATAAAAATATAAGAAGGTTTTTAAACTCGTTAGTAGTGTTCGCAAAGCATTATAATTGATTCTCATTACCTAATTAACCATATTCAGATATATATCGTTTTAGTTTTTGTAATTTTTGTACAATCAAGTAACAGTTGGGTAAACAGTTTACCAAAATAATTATGTTACATTGTTGATATGTTTATAATATGTTTGCTTCATCATGAAATGTTATGGCAATCTTCGAGCAAACGGTAGAGATGTAAAACAAAGACTACAAGTTTTATTTCTCTCCAGCAAAGTTTTTACTTTAGATACTTTTTCATACAGGTATGCAAAACTGGAAGAAAGTTACAAAAAAATAGAAGAGGAGAAAAATATATTGGAAGAAAAATTGGCTGATTCTCAAAGAATTGTGTCCTTCTTGCAATGCCAAATAGCAAGTTTTCAGAATGAGTTAGTCGAACCTCAAAGACAATACAATTTGCTTAAAGATAAGCTTAATCAAGAAAAACAGATAAGCGAGAAGTTAAAACAAGAACTTTTCGAGGAAAGAGCAAGATTAAAAGATCAAAATATTCAAATGGAAAAAATGAATCAACAGATTACTGCGCTCCATGTGCGATTAAACGAAGTTCAAATTATTCACACTGAACTGTTTTATGATAGCGATAGAGAAAGAAAACAGCTTCAAGACATTATTTCCAGCAAAGAACGTAATATTACGGAATTACGGTAAACTTACTAATTTAATTTTAATCCTAAAGTAGACAAAAGCGTACTATACTATACATGTATAGTTAATTTTTTACATTTGCTTGACTTTTAATGAATAATCATGATTAAGACAGAATGCAATTTGACAGAAAATTTATTTTTAAATAACAGACTTTAGAGAGACTGTGTGTCTTTAATATGCTCTCTTACAATTAAAGTCAATTTTTCTTTCATGCATGCCACGTATGTGTGCAGATGTTTATATATATATATATATATACGCCGAGAAGTTAAAGAAAAAATTTAATCTTTTCGATTTTATCATCTGATTCTATATGAATTAT
Organism: Camponotus fellah; assembly: GCA_030586385.1. Taxonomy (NCBI): domain Eukaryota; kingdom Metazoa; phylum Arthropoda; class Insecta; order Hymenoptera; family Formicidae; genus Camponotus; species Camponotus fellah. Next base: position 1,849,676 of record JAPIVC010000351.1, read on the forward strand.
AATGATAAGTAGGATAAATTAATTGACGAGATATTACATAACAAAAATTCATGTGAGCCATTATTCGAAAATAGCTTTTAAATTTTTTCAACAAATGTGAAAAAAATTTCACAACAAATTTGCACTTTTTGGAGAATAAGTACACACGAGTTGTCAGATATCCTCAAAAAATAATTTTTTTTTTCGAAATGAAAAAGATTAATTAAACTTTATTACACGTTTATTATTATATTGTGTCATCTTTTTTTCAGCATTGGAGAAGTTCAAAGGGCTGGACAACTCTATGCAGCATTTAGCAAATACCTGAGTTCCATAGGCCCACATCCAATTTTGTGATTCTTTCAAAGCATCAATATTTACTCCTATAAGAGCACAAAATACAGCAAAATATATAATATAAATAAGTCACATATAGGCACAAATTTCACATTATTGGCAGTTTTTTGGCCCAAGCATATTGATTCATCTAATCTCTATCATAGTCATATATCGAAAAACAATGTTATTTTGGATTTATCCATAGCGTAGACAGTAAACATAAATATACAGATAGAAAGCTTGACAGACTACATTGATGAACTGTATCAAATGCTGCATCAAAATTAGAAAAAGTTTTAAGAAGTCTAGCATTCTTCTCTCTTAAATGTAAGAAGAGATTATAGACATCTGTGAAGACGGGGAAGATTATATCTCCATTTAATTGAATTGAAAGTTGAAGAAACTCGTTAAACATTGCATTCTTTCTCTTGCCAACTGCGTAACGCGTTCTGTGTGTAGGTGCCCTAGCTCCTGTTCAATTTTTCTCTACAAAACGGATATAAAGTCTAATAGGACAAGTATTAACATAAGATCTGGATCTTAAGTCTCTTTTTTTGTCAATTTAATTTCTAATATAATACTAACAAAAGAATCAGAATGTTTTAAACGAATTATTTGAAGTTGAACGCGAAATAGGAAACAATCCACTTACGGCGTATTTGAAGTAAAAAAATTGAAATTTCTATGTACATTATAAACTTCAAATTTTATAAATATATATACTTTATTTATTTAATTACCGAATTACTCTATATAACCAAAATATTTTATATGATATACCAATTCTACATGTGCTGTGTTCCAATATTCACTGCCAGTACTGAAAATCTGTAGTATACATCACATAAACTATAGATCTTCAGTACTGGCAGCGAATATTGGAACGCAGCCATGGAATATGATGTAACAATATATATAACATATGTTATATTTACGAATGGAAGATTAAGCAGTAATTTACCAGTAATACTTATGTATATATTATTTATAATATTCCGTTTTATTGCTTTTATATAACATTAATATAACAGTGTTTACTGGATTATTATGATATAGAGAGGATGCTATAGGTTTATTCAATTTGTTTCCATTTCTTACGCTCAAATTTTTCGCTCTCTCCCTTTTTTCAACGCTTAAATATATATTTAACACGTTTCAAGCACAGAAAATTTTAAAGAATGCAAGTAAAATAAATGTAGATTTTAATTAGAGCCATTACAGAGAGTACGTAGCAAATGTCCCAAATATTCCGTTGCCAGTTGCCAAATTATTGTGATCCAATCAACATCGAACTAGTTTGATGCTAATTGGATCGCAATTTTTTGACAACTGACAATGGAATATTTGCATCGTATTCTGGAATGGCCTTTAGTAAAGTTTATGAAAGTACGTTCATGTAGAGAGGAGATACCAATTAAAGGAGATATACTCTACCGAATATACTAATTCTGACAGATTGACCGATGATTAAGTCAGTTTTTAATTAGCTGTCTTTTTAATATAATAAAATGTTTCAAATATATTCAATTTTATTAACATCGATATTTAATTTATAGCTTAATGCGATTTTCATTTAACTTGAAAAACTGTATCGCGTTATATATTATAATAGTCCTTTTTTTCGATTATATCCAATCGATAAAATAATAGTATGCTTGTCTCTATATTATACAGAATATCTGATAATAATCTCGCTCGAATCTCTCGTGTGCAAGCGGATCAGATTAAACTGAATAGGAAAGTTTTCGTTTTGCGATTTTCGCAATAATTAATGAGAAATTATTATAAAAAAAGATCGGTCGACTCGTGCGAGACAAGCGCGTGGCGACAAGAGTTGTAACATGATACGAAGCAATGAGCGAGACGCTCGCTAAACGTATTGCTAGAAGTAATACTGAGTGCCGCTACTATTCTTTGGAGAGATCCTCTTCTTCACCACTTCGTCATGCATCTAATTATGCGCGACATTATAGGTAGGATATTTCTCCTTGTCGCGCGCTCTTATTCCCCCTTGTCTTCTTTTTAATTAATTTCTCATTAATTATTGCAAAGATTCCAAAAACTCGGTAGAAAACTCTTTCATCCGTTTTTTCTACACACGAAAAGTTCGGCAATTATTGCCGAACACCTTGTATAGCATAGAGAAGAATAATCTTTTGATTCTTTAACTCGTATTCTCATTATATATTCAATAAATTTAATTTTTATTAAGTGTGACAATTCGATGCTATAAATTTATCTTACATATATAGAAATAAAGAAATTAAATCTAAAAAAAATGATTTACCTAAAAATCTATGAATAAATCTATTTAATTTTCTTTTTCCTTCCTTTATTCCAGATTTACTTCTATTTCAAATTTGGTATTTTTGCACTAAATTAAAGTTCTCGCTTACTGTTCCTCCATTATTACATATTTGATATAAATACAAATAAATCTAAAATGATATTGTTATTCTGTGCGTATGCTATTAAAATAAATGTGAGAAAAAAAAGGAATAAAGAAAGTATTCGATCTTGATCATCACAGAAACAATAGAAATCAATTAATTTTGTAATTTATCATAAAGAAAATGTTTCATTTCTTAAGAAACAAAACACAAAGTTAGTAATGTTGAAGGACTAGATATTTAACATTATATGTATAGATTAAGAACATGAGTAATTATATAACAAATTGAGTATTCATTTACATTCGCGCAAACTGTAATTATTTTCGCTATTACGCAAACTTTGTCGATGCGGTAAAAAATATCGTAGATCATTTATCGAAGAACAAATTATTGTAGAGATGTAGAAAAATAAATTTTTATTAGATTTATTGGAAGAAAAAGGTAGGCGCGCATTGATTTTACGTAATTGACGATACGCGATTACACATTTAAAGGGTGTATGGGTATTCCGCGAGGTAGTTTCTAATCAAGAGAGGCAGATGTTCGGTGGGCAGTTTGTTTCTATTCACGACAAGTCTGGCCAAATGTGATAACGATTTGACTTCTTTGATCAGAGGTTTCGTTAAATAGATCTGGCTGTATAATTGTCCGCTATAATCAACCCACACCTCTTTGCGATCCATCTTTTTCGAATATTCAACATAGTGCTCCAACATTGTAATAGGACATTCGAAAGTCGGAATCGCCAACGCCAGTCCTGGTTCAGCGTCGAATTGGAAATGTTTAAGGAAATAGCACATTCTGACAGAAGTAGGTCCTCTGGCTGTTTGCACAGATATCGCAAAGATATATCTACTGTCCGAGCTGTCTCTCATTAGCCATCGACCTATAGATGTATTTCTCAAGAGATTTTCACTTTGTTTCCAACTAATGTTCTCGTGATACCAGCCACAAGTCTGCAATAGTCTTCTTATCTCGCGTAATCTTATGTCTTTGTTTAGCAATTTTGTATCCAGGCTCCAGGGACTCGATATCCCCCAAGGATGGGACACCGAAATGGTCGACGCTCCGTTCTTCCGCTCATTGTTGTTACAACCGTTGCTGTTTCTAGTCGCGATAATTCGATTTTCCGTCGCGCAGTATAAATTGTCCGATTGTTTAATAACATCTCGGTCGAAGTTATTCGAGAGTTCCATTATCTCAGAGTCGGCGAACTGAGCATCGAAGCAATGGGCTGACTGAGAGATGGTGGGTTCGCGGACGATTGTCGGCACCTTTATGAAACTGCCGTTATCATTAGTGTAATTGCGCGACACTAGAAGATCAGCAACGTAACATGTCGAATGGATGGTTGCCTCTTTCTCCTTTTTCTTCTGTTTTTCTCGCTCTTTCTTCTCCCAATTAATAATGTCTTCGTTTTGTTCTTCCTTACTTCTGGCATGTGATTTCATCGTCACGTTCCGACTACATGGTATTGCCGTTGTCGTAATGTTTATTCGGCAGTCACTCATGTTCACGGGTAGCTGCATGTTGGCGTTCACTCGAATCTGCATGCTATTCAGGCCAACAGGCTCGAATAGCAACGAGTCGCGATCGTCAGACGCGTCAGTCAACTTGCCGTGCCGACACTGACAAAGATTCTGCCGAACTATACCGTTACAGAGGCAGCGATCATTTGTTTCAATCGATATTTTTCGCTGCCTCGATTCCGTGCCCGTTGTTTCTCTTGCCATCTTGAACGTAGGCAGTATTTTTCTATTCCCAGGCAATTCTAAACAGCCGCTTGGCGGCACGACAAATGTTTGATGAGCGAAGTTCTCCATGTTCCTAAACATTGTTAACCGCTCGTCCTCAATAGGCAAATGTTTCTTCTGCACGAGACAACCACCACCGGTGAGCTTTCGTTGTATTTCGATGGGTGGGACTTGCACCAAAGTTCCAGCTTCCGTGCTTTGAATTAGACAACCACCAGAGTGTATGTTGGGTGATGTAGTGAATATGATGCTATCGTTGATAGGCTTACAGGTGGTCGTGATATGATTTTTCGAGGAAGTCATTCCATAGCCGATATTTCTCATCGTCATAATTAGGGAATTTATATGGGGGCGATTGTTCGTTGTCAATTGATTGATCGGCAATCTTAACGATGGATTCTGTTCCGTCGATGTCCGAGCACCACAAGAAAATTTCATTGTCTCGGAGTTGGCAAATTGAACATTGGAGCAGCGATAGGCTGATTGGTAGACGACAGGTTCGTGGACGATTGTCGGCGGCACGTTTATGAAGCTGCTGTCGCCGTTGGTATAACCGTGCGACACTAGAAAATCGGCTATGTAACAGGTCGCTATCGTCGAATGGACGGCGGTCTCTTCCTCCTTTTTCACCTTTTTCTTCTCTTGTTTCTCAATTTCTTTCCAACTAATTTCTTCGCTCCGTTCCCGACAATAATCCGATATTGGGAAACGATGGCGGCAATTTGGACATATCATTGTCATTGACGATTTTGGTATACTCGCGATTGGATCATCGCAATCGATGTAACACATTTACAGAGCGTTCCAATCTGAAATAACAAAACAAATAATAACTTAATAAACAATAACTTGTTTTAATCTATCGATGCATAACAGTATTATGTCAAGTTGCTTATTTGTGTACACGTCGCGCGTATAATAAAATATACGTATAATGAATCGTTGTAAATTAAAACCATTGTAAATTAATTTTTTAAACAAAAATACAATAACAAAGATGTCTATTATGATTATGCAAATAAATCTTTCTCGTTTATTTAAGGACATTATTTCATGGATATGCAGAAACATAAAAAAAACACATATTAAGAGTGTAAAATAAAAATTTATATACGCGTGTAAATTATAATATATAATGAATGAGAAAAATGTGAAGATAGATTCTTGATATCCCTTTATATACGTACTCTTTCATGAACATTAATATGTTGTTATAATCTATGGACATATCATAATATATGATATATGATGATATGACGATATCCAGTTTTGTGCGAGCATCTGTGTTCGTGCAAGTGTATGATGATTGAGCAACTCACACTGTGTAGAGAGAGATCCGTTAACGTTTATTTTCCAAGACTTTTTCGTTTTTACTTCAGCTTAAATATTTCCAGATAATTCAGCAAGGAAATATAGATAAAAATATATGACGATACGATATCTATCTTTTGTGCGAGCATCTGTGTGTTCGTGCAAGTGTACGATAATTGAGCAACTCACACTGTGTAGAGAGATCCGTTAATGTTTATTTTCCAAGACTTTTTCGTTTTTACTTCAGCTTAAATATTTCCAGATAATTCAGCAAGGAAATATAGATAAAAATATATGACGATACGATATCTATCTTTTGTGCGAGCATCGTGTGTTCGTGCAAGTGTACGATGATTGAGCAACTCACACTGTGTGAGAGATCCGTTAATGTTTATTTTCCAAGACTTTTTCGTTTTTACTTCAGCTTAAATATTTCCAGATAATTCAGCAAGGAAATATAGATAAAAAATTATAATGTTAGTAATTAAAATGCTTATTGAAGTTATTGAATTTTTTTCCTTTAAAAAGTCAATAATTTACTTCGCCATACGAGAGAAGTCCTATCGTTTCTTTCTCGATATGGCACATACACACATTCACGATTAATCGTATTCTAGTGACTGATTATCGCACGAGCGATACTGCAATTACAGCGATACCGAGAAATCGTATACGTAAGTACATACATACATATATATATATATATATATATATATACATACATACATACATACATATAACAGACATGTCATGTGTTGTTAATAGTGACATCGAACAATAATAAAGATTTGTATGGAAAAGGTTTTTTGCATCCAATTAGCTCAGAAAAAATTAACTTTTTGTTACAAAGTTTATACCATCGAATCAATACAATCTACATGAATTACGAAAGGATTAATCGCGAGATACCTTCATACAACATCTCTGACAATTTGCTTTAATAGAGGTTTCTTTGTGATAGATAGATGAAATATAAGTAAGCGATTACGACATTACATATCAAGCAACTTGAAGAATGAGCGCAGACATTCTTAATTAAAAGAGTTACAGTTGGCAATATCGGATCATTTATATTAAAGTTAACAGCCTATAATAAATAAACGATACTGACTGAAAAAGAATTTACTACAGAAGAATTAGCAAGAATTTGTCAGAAACTGTATAATAAATGAATTAATATACCTATAGTGAATAATTATTTATGAAAATGATAAAATATGTTATGTAAATATACTTTATAATATTGTTTTGTAACTTTTTAGTAAATAAGCATACCCATTTCATTTAAAAAAGAAAAACAAATACAATCGGATTCATTAATAATACGTTTGTTGCAGTTTTATTAGCAAAGACTTACTTTATAATAAATCAAATTTGCGTCAAATCTTTGTTTGATTTGAGAAAGCAAGTTTTATTAAAAAATTATATGGTTTCAAATTTTAGAATTTTTATAATAATTAAATTGCAGTTTTTTTATCTACATGTTATTAATTCGTAAATCGCAAAAGAAGATCTTCAACATTATTTCATAAATTTATTATATTTAATGACAATTGATAAAGAGAAAATTAATTTATATAAATTATATAATAATATTTATGATAAATTATCTAAAATATAATTTTTATAATAGTATATAATATGTGCGTGTATATTATTAATTATTGTGTTATGTACATCTTTCTGCTATAATATTAATAAAATTATATTTTTCTAAATTGTAAAAAAATCATTTCTTCTTATTTGTACAAGATTTTTGATATAGATTATATTATATACGTTTTTATTTTTTGAGATGAAAATTATTTCAGAATAAAACCAGACAAACAATCTTTATTCTCCTAGATTGAATAAGTTCACCACATATGTTTATTTGCTTGATTCGTATATTAAGAAAGATGAAAACGCGAGATTTTACTGTATAATATTCGTTTCCGTCATAATCGCTCATATGCGATGAAACTGTGAGAAATGTGGGACGTGTCGATAATACATATATGCATGCATACGTACACATGTCCCATGTATGCATGTGCGTTGCAGATTCTTGGGATGTTTCTTAGGGTAATGAAAAATATTATATTTATCGCCGTAATCTATTATTATAGTATATCGCGTGAATAAAACATTGCTGATACACACCGTCTGGCTATAAAATTTTATAAAACGTGCAGAACCTATCTTTCGCTAAATTTTGAAATCTCTTGTATTAATCTTTAACTACACCTCCATCAAATTTTATCAATATTGGTTCAGTACAGTTATATATTCGAACCTATTTTGCGTAACGAGTTTGTTTGTCTATATTATTATATAAAAAACGTTCATATAGAGATATAGTCATTTTTCATGTAGATTTTTCTAGATTTTCATTTTATTGCGTTAAAGTTAAACTTGAAATAGAAGAGAAATTGATTTTGGTCTTTTAACGTTTATAGTCGAAGTTCAGGTTATAAATGAACGATTACAAATAAATCCAAGCGAAAAGGATGAATTGATCATTAATCTCTTTTAAATTTAAAAATTTTATATAAAAAATAATTTTTATAAAATTTATGAATTATATAATGCTTGTTTTACTGATATTTGCTAATATTTCTGATTCTTTGTACATTTGGTCTAGATCCAATTTAAAATGCCAATACATGTACTCGCAAATAATTTTCTTAATCGAGCCGAGCGCATTTGCTTTATTAATCTAAATTCCACTTTGCTTTGACCTACATCTACAAATATGTACGTCATGAGTGTAAACGCGCACGCATTCGCATATAAATACATATTGACGATCGTATGTATCTGAGAATGCGCGGTACAATGTTATTAATACGTGGAATTCCATTATGATTTGACCTACATATGACACGTATATGCATGCATATAGCGTGCAGTAAAATCAAATCTCAAATATAAAAGCGATATCGTGTTTAATTTTGAGCACTTTGCATCGTAACTTGCATCGGAGATTGAAAATTGAACAATCGAAATTAGATGAGAACCAACGACCGAGATAAGAAATTAGGAGAGATATAGAGAATAGATATATATATATTCTACAAATATTAGATATTTCCCCCTTTCTCTTCTCATATCTACTGGATTTAAATATATATATACTTAAATCCAGTACATGTGAGAAGAGAAAAGGAGAAATATATATATCTTAAAGTTTTTTTTTTTTATTAATAATTTCCATATTTTAAATATATTTAAATCTTCATAATTGTCTGCTTTCAAACAACGTTTTCTATTATTATCCTATTATATTGGCAAATATCAAAATTATTTTGTTTGTTCGACCGTCATCTGTTGTTAAAATTTAATCGAATACTCTCGAATCATCAACGAGTGATATGACGGAGTAATATATAAGATTAAATATTATCAATCTTCAAATATTTAATAATAATTTTAAATTTAAATAACAATTTTTAATTGTTATAAATTTTTACATACTGTGTATAAGTATATTTTTATTTCTCTTTTCGCATATATATGTTGCTATTCAAAGGTTCAGGGAATTTGCCCATAAGAAAAGAATTATCAATTCCAACTCATTGTCATTTTTTTTGCCAAAGTAGAGAAAACCTTTTAAAAATGGCTTTTCTCCATGATTTCATCCTTCAAGAAGTCTTCAAATATTTAAGGATTTTTAGGTATTCACATTGCGTAATGGAATTGTGAATGGTAGTATTGTTGGCAGCTTGGCTTTCAAAAACACGACAGTCGAATTTTCATCTATTCCTCGTCTGATCTCACTCCCTACGACATTATTCTGTTATCCAAGTTAAAATTTCAAAACGAAAGCTGTTTTGATATGATGATTTTTATGAATTTAGCAGATCCAAGAACAATAGCAGATGTTTAAAACACTCATATTTAAAGAATTTTAGAAATACGTGGAAAATTATTATTAATTATAAGATTATAGAAAAAATGTGTTGAAATAGAGTTACAACCATGTTCGAGGGGATTATTTCGAAAAAAAATAATGGAAGCTAAAAGTTGAAATAAGCAATCCTTTTTATGGGCAAATTCCATGAATTTTTGGATGACATCATAGATATATCTTATTTTTCTAATCTCGCGATAATATTATTGACACAGTTAGCTACGGATTGCAGTATAAATTTTACTGATATTTATCGTGTCTGACATCAATTGCAAATTGCTATTTTATAAATTTTATTTTATGTTTTAGTTTTCTCTAATATTAAAAGATATCATTACAAATAATCTTGTGAATAATTTTGTTTTTATCAGTGTCAAAAGAAGATGGGGAAATTAATTAATTCTGATATTGATAAAGCAATAAATATTAGAAAAATATTTATATTTTTAATCAATATTTGATGTATATCATCAGTTAAATAATTTTGGGGAAAATTTACTTTAATTTAATTTAAGTCTTTTTATTTTAAATCAAAATTTAAAAACATTAAGAGATATAAATGTTATACAATTCTGTGTAACATTTTCTATGACGTGTGTACAATAAAATCACAGACAGATATATTTTATAAGCGCAGTTAGTGAATGAAATGTGATATTTTCCTTGTTGAAAGTTGAAACTATGTTTTTATATTTTGGCTATTTAATTGTGTAGACGGTGTTCTGGTTGGTAAATATCTGATTTTTATACATATTATAAGATTTTATTAGCAAAATCAATTTATTTAAAATAGACTAAAAGGTTATTATAGCATCTGTAAAATTTATCAAAACTCTTTTGTTTCTAATTACAATTTAGAAACTATATAGCTGAATATAATTTTAGAAATCAAATTTATATTGCAAAGTATGAATTAAAACTGTTAATATAAAATAAAAGAATTTAGAAATATAGTTTCAAAATATTTGAAATAAATGAAATAAATAATATTAAATAATATTAAGATTCTAAAGAGTTGCAAGTTTTGTGCACCTTTCGACCACCTTTTAATACCTTTGAAAAGAATGTTGTTATTTTCTAAACATCTTAAAAATATATTGTAATTTTATGAACAAGATGGAGATTCTCCTCAATTCTTGTTTAATTCAATGTTTGCTATAAATTGTTTTCAGTTCTCTTATAATATTAAATTTTACATATAAATCTTTTTCAATCTTTTGTTTTATATTAAATTATAAAAAATATATTTTTATCGAATATAATAACTTTCTTACCATTGTTAAATTAAAAAAAATTGTTTCAATATCTTCATTAAAGGAAAGTTACATCAATATTACAACTTGTGCATTGTTTATAAAAATCCCAGCTATTCTATTTACGGGTATATGTGCTTATTACGTTCCTATAATACACATTCTGTCTTGTTCTCGTACGTGAATTCCGTGTGTCATTGATTTCAAAGTATTTGTGGAATCGCTCGAACTCGTGCTTCCACGAAACGGGGACTCGGGGCCTCGAGTGGTCGAGTGTCGCAATATCAGAAGGCCAAGCCATCTAGAAACCTCTTTCTTTTCGGTTCTTTCTTCGTGGGGCATGTTGTTTGTGCACGCGCACATGTATATATTCCGTTTTAAATTTTCATGGCTATTATTGTCTTCGACATATGTCCCCGAAGGTGAAATAGCAAGCACATAGTGGGATATGCGAAGATGAAATTTTCGAGTAGAAACAAATAAAATATATTCTATTTGTTATATAACTGTAAAAGATTGCATGTCGTGTGTGTGTGTGTGTGTGTGTGTGTGTGTGTGTGTGTGTGTGTGTGAAAGAAAAGAGAAAGATCCTTTTCTTTATTTTATAATATAAATCATTTTCACATAAATTAGCTAAAAGAAATAAATAAAAAGTATATGAACAAATTACAAGATATGATTTCATATATTATGTTGCATAACTGAATATTAACTTTTTAAAACTGCCTTTCTAAAATATATTGTAACTTTTAAATAGAAAAATTGGAAAAAATATATAACAAATCAATATAAAATATTTGAAGCGTTAAAGATAAAATGAAAATTAAAGATAATTAATTACAAAATGCTCTACTTTAGAGTCGTTTTATATTTTTTATGTAAATTTTTTTAGAAGCCATTAAATATTGGATCAATTATTGGATTAAATATTATTTATCACTTTAGTGTCATCTTAGAATCTTTATTGTATAATATTACAAAAAATAATGACGTTTAAATTATTCCTTCTCTCCTTTTCTCTCTATTTTCTCCAAATTTATATACTATATATATATATATATATATATATATATAAATGTCAGAAGTTTCGAAGTACATTAGAACAATGAATATTTATACATACGCGCGCGGGTGCGCGCAAAAGGGTGTTAAAATTAACCAAGTTCTATTTTAAATTGACATTTACATATTTTATTGAAATGCACCCTCAATGCTCGAATCAAATACAGATACATATAGAGATGTACAGATTTAATAGCGGTAGAATAGTGTTTGTGGAAATAATTTGTGTTATCGAAAGTGGATGAAAATTATTTGGAAATCTGCGAGCCCTAGAGCAGTATAATTTTTCAAAAAGAGCCATTGTGATTAATTTCTTGGTAGCTGAGAAAAATGTTGTAAAACGAGAAGACAATTCGTTTGTGCGCTCTTTGTCATTAGATTTCTCTTGAATCATAGGAATGCAAACAAGAGAGAGGGAGACGGAAGGCGTCTTTTCTTTAAGAATCTGAGCTTAGCAAAGCTAGTACAATTCAACTTCAAGGAATCTCGCATCATTTCATTTTCTGAGCGTGAAGGAGAGAAGGGACAGAAATATATGAGAAAAAAAGGACAAAAATAAGAAGTAGAAGAAAGAGAAAAAAACGATAAAAGAAAGAGTGTCTATGCAATTTTAATCATAATGTCGATAGTATGCAGCCCTATTGCTTTTGTAAGATGGCACACTTGCATACTAGAATTCGAATGCAAACACATCAAATATTATGTATATTAGACTAGTTGATAATTATATGTATTTTCGGGATCGAAACTTTTGCGTGAATACATTGTTTATGTTTACACAAACAGTACGAACAAAACGCATGAAAATCTTTGCTGATTCTTCTTGTATTTTCTTTCATTAAATTGCATAATCTAATGTTTCTATCAAATGAGATTTCCTCACTTTTGAACACTCCTCCCTAACCTTCCTATCTTTTCAGAATTTAAACATTTCATAATAACAAAGGAAATTGAAGAGATTATTATTGCTAATTCATTGTGATAATCGAATGCATTGCTAATACATGTTTCAATTTAAAAAATTGGATAATCTTGCGCGTAATTATAAAACCTTTTCAAGAAAGAGTAAAAATAGTTTGTGTCTTTAAAATATTATTAAATACGAGAAACGTTTCTTCAATATACATTTTGTCAAGAAGCTCATCATGTCTTTTAATTTATTATGAATTCAAAAAGTTAAAATGCACTGCTATTATAAATCTTGAAGAACAGTGCATTTTAAAATAAAATTATTTGTTTTAAAACTCTATATATCCGACTAAATGTTATTGGAGAAAGAAAAAATCTTACAGATTTTCCTTCAAAATCTTACAGACATTATTTCCTTCAAAATTTTTGAAATGATGTATTTACAAATGTACGAGAAATGCAAATAATTTCGTTAAACTTTTGTCCATAAATATATTCTCTCACAATTTTCAATTATTATACGCGATTCTCGATTAATAGCTGGTCTGATTATTGACAAGACGACGGAAAGATGTGGGACGTACTCAGTAAGCAAGGAATTCCGCGAAGCGATCTTTTAACCACATTATGTAGATTTTTCGAGATAAACGCCACGGACGGAACGTAACTTCGGAGAATTCGCCGACGCAACACATCCACGTATACGTTATGACACGTTGTAACACATATGATTCTATTTATTATAAATGTCAAAATAAAAGTATTGAAAACTATAGGCTCTTTAAACTAGTATTATTTATAATAATTTACGAGAAAAATTTAATAAAAAAACTGGATAATTAATCTTTTTTTAAATATGCAATATTAGAGATTTTTGTGTTGTATTACTAGCAAGATTGATAAATATTATTTCTTTCAGATAAACTGAACTTTAGAGATATAAGTAAAAAAAAATTATATTTTAATTATTTTGATTCTACATAAATAAGCTGCAAAATACAATACAATTAACTTGTAACTGAAGAATTAGCAAGGTTATATAAGGTAAGAAAATAAATTAGAAGAATTAATGGAATTATACATAAATTCCAAATTAATTTCTTTTAATTTTTTATATATCTAAACCTCACCAGTTATATATAAATATAAATATATATATATATATATATAATAAAATTATAATTATTAAATATATATAATAAAATATATATATATATATATATTATAATTAAAATTTTCCGAACAAATATCGTAATATCGTGAATATTATAGTTGTATATTGTCAATTTTCTTTAAATATATTCGCGATGATAATTATTTCAAAAACCATCACAGCGAGAGAAACAATTCAACAACATGATAAAAAGCGACAACAATAAACTTTGATGGTTTCAGTTATGTATCTTTCTTAAGTGTCGATTTGTTTATATAACATTTATCCTTTAAGCGCGTTCATTATATATTTAATATGTTTTAAATAGTTTATAAAAATTTATCATCAGCTATTATATACATATAATGGTATGAGTTGACCTATACTATTACGAAGTGTGCGCTTTTCTATGAATTTTCGAACTCGTAGAAAAACGTTTTTGGTAGACGATAATGATGATCACACTGCGTAGTAGTGACGTCTATTTCGTGGAATATGATCTGAAAATTTCACGCGCTCTCCTACACTACCGTGCTTTTACGTCACTCTATTTTCACCGATAGGTGAACACTTCTTCCAAGAATCGCCTACGTTTGTCAGATATATTGCATAATGTCGATTTGATGATAGTGAAATATATATATATATATATATATCGTGCGCGCACTCCAATCTCGTGATCAATGATGATGACGTTCAAAAACCAACGACATTGAGTTTAATTTATATTGAATATGAATTTTCGCTTTCAAAGCTTGAATAAAATAATTTAATAACAAATAACGATGAAAATAATTTGCATAGCTATTTTCTCTCTAAGTAACTGCTATAAATTCGTTGAATAATATTTCAATAATTCAACCTTAGAAGTACTTTAATGTACTGCAATCTTAATATATTTTAGTAAAAAGAAAATGCGACAATTACGAATAATTAAATGGTCGTATAAAAGTTAATGCGCAAATAGGATATATTAGTAGTATGAAATATAATTTTAAATATATTTCAATATTAATACGCAAATAGGATATATTAGTAGTATGAAATATAATTTTAAATCAATTTTTATAAATACATTTTTGAAAATATGAATTATGCAAATTCTTTCAAAGTATTCAATTTAAGGTCAATTTCATTAGAAATATGTTTATACTGAGTAAAAATTGATCTAATTTTCTCAACTGAACTTTATACGCATTACATGAATGAATGAATGAATGAAATAAGACATAAGAAAAAACTAATCTTTATTATTATAACATTTTGATCAATAAAATAATATTCATATGTTGTAATATTCATGTTTAATCTTTAATATTTCCATGCAAAAACAATAAAACTTTAATAAAAAAGAAAGGGTTTTTTTCTGTTAAAATAAAAATGTATTTATATTAAATCAAGTTTCCAATGAATTATTACTCGTCATATACAAATGTGCTTATTTAGTATTTTCTATAGATAATCAAAAAGTTCTTGGAATAATTTAATATAAGTTCTTGGAATAATTTGATAATTTGTTTGATAATAGAGTAAAATATATTGTTGCTGTCTTGTAGCGCAAGAATAAGAATTATTAATCGATGTTATTATTTCAATCTGTTTTGTAAACAGAAAAATACATAATTTTTTTTTACTTTTTATGTCTTACCAAATTATATTTCGTTCAGCTATAATAATTCCTCTCCAATCTTCTTTGACAAGGTCGTGTCATATATATATATATATATGACAATGTGCGGTACACGTAGTACAAGATTTTCCTTGAAATAAAAAATTTAAAACTCGATACACAGTTATTATTACACTCACTTAATTGTGTTCATGAAACGACAAGTCTCGAAGAACTTAATCTAACCTAACTTTCACTTTGATTCATAGTTGTCTTTCAAGACAAAAGCATTTCGAATTTTAAAAGATGTAACACAATACATTTTATATACATCTGATATGCGTGTATATCAATTACACATATTTATTTGTATTGAACCATTAAAAAAAGTTCTATTTAAATAATCTAATATCAATCTCTCTTTCTAATACACTCGAGTATACTCCATACAACCCGTACGACTGCCGATGAGCAACTGACAGACGTCTCACAGCGAGACTTTCACCGCTGACTGAATCTAAAATTACGAGCTGAATACTAGGGTATTTAATTGTACAGAGGAGGGCGGACTGGGAAACATATGCGCCGCCAGTTGTGATCTAAAAATGTGATCTAAAAACGAAGGAAGATCACAATTTAAACAAAAGTCTAATTTACCAATTTCTCGATATATGTAATTGTAAATAACTATAATACACATCCCAGATAGTATAAACATATTCTATAAAGATCCTACAAAAATTTTTCGACAATATTAGAATATTCTGGGAATGTATTGACAAAAAGGACATTATAAAAATGTGCAACAACAATAAAATGAGACTATTTATAATATGATAAATACATTTACAATCTATAAATTTTTGAAATATTGTTGTAACAGGCAAAACAAAATTTTAAAAAGATTTAGGAAATATTTATGACATTTATGGTACAGATAATTTTAGGCTATTAAACTGTAAATATTTATACAAATATGTATTTTGATGAAAAAAAAGTAGATAGAAAAGTCTAACTATATCAAAATCTGTTAACACATAAATAGAGAAAACTGCATTTCTCATATCTAAATGTTTAAACAGATTTTAGTATTATTTTCTCATTTTCTTGGCGATGGTGTTCCGTTTGTCCGCTAGGTGCATATTAGTGTATTTTTTACTTTGCACGGAAGATTAACAATGACGCGGCCATTTTGTCTTGCCCGTTATGCCCCGCACTATATAATGGTTATGATTGGATTTGTGAGTCAAAACTAAAGTCACTATATAAAAAGTTTGTTCCCGTTGCACGTCCTAACATACTCCTATTCACTCCAATGCGCTCCAATATATTCGCGTCATCGGAATCAATGGCCGCATTCAGCAGACTCAACAGTTGGGCAACGTTACTAGATTTTCCGATATAATTCGACGCTGATTGGTCGGGTCTGAAAGTAGAAACCAATCATGTTCGATTGCTACTTAGCGATAGAGTCTGCTGAATGCGGCCAATGGCCACATTCAGCGGACTCAACAGTTGGGCAACATTACTAGATTTTCCGATGTAACTCGATGCTGATTGGTCGGATCTGAAAGTAGAGACCAATCATATTTGATTGTTACTTAGCGGTTGAGTCCTCTGAATGCGGCCAATATGACGACTAGGGCCGGTATTCATAGTCCGATTTTATATTTAAGATTGGCCGTATTCAGCGGACTCCCAACCGCTAAGTAATGGTGCGGTCCCATGACACGGAACGTATGCGCAATGCGGAATTGGCGGAACGCTCGTGATTGGTTTAACCTGTTTTACGTCCGTTCCGCCGATTTCTATCCGCAAGTTTCTATTTTATGCACATTTTGTGCGGAACTTCGAAATTGTGTATATGGTGAAAAATGTCAAAACACCAGATATAACAAGGAATGGTCCAACTAATGTTAATAAAGCGTCAAATAATTGAGATGCCATTCTAAAATAATCCATATATTTTTCTGTATCTTCGATCAGCATTTCCTTTACAAGATTTTCACTCCTTGTTGGAATCTTCTTTCTAAACTAAATATAGGTCGCACCCAATATTTTCGTCGTTTTTTAATATTTTCCTTTCTTTTTACAATTATATACAACGAATATAATTTTATAATCTTACGGCGTAATTCATTCTTTTTAAATATACACCAACTTTGTTTTAATTTATTTAACAATCCGCAAATAATAATAAACAATTTTTCAGAATCCATATTAAGTTGTTGTCAGTTTCGAAGGTTATATATGAAATTTATGAATTTTTTGACCGGTACATATATGTGTGAATCCGATCCGCATAAATTTGTATTTCCTATGTCCCATGTAGCGGAAAATACGGAAGCGTAATTTGCGCGAGCCAATAATGTACGCTGTTCCGATATAGACAGCAAAAAAATCTATGGAAAAGAATTTTGTGATTGGCTAAGGGCCTGAGCAGAATGGCTGACTTATAACCTTAAGACACTGTTTTATGCCCTAAGTCTTTGTCTTAGGTAACGCACAATACTGTGTTATGTCTTTTAAGATTATAAGTTAGCCATTCTGCTCAGGCCCTAACACCAATTGCGCTTCCGCGTTTTCCGCTCCATGGGACATAAGAAAATATATTTCAGCGGAACACAATTGACGAAATGTCTGTGATTGGACGAACTTCGTTCCGCCAATTCCGCATTGCGCATACGTTCCGTATCATGGGACCGCACCATAACAATCGAATATGATTGGTTTCTACTTTTAGGTCCGATAAATCAGCGTCGAACTACATCGGAAATCTAGTAATGTTGTCCAACTGTTGAATCCGTTGAATGTAGCCATTGGCCGTATTCAGCAGACTTTACCGCTAAGTAGCAATCGAACATGATTCGTTTCTACTTTCAGACCCTATCAATCAGCATCGAATTACATCGGAAAATCTAGTAACGTTGCCCAACTGTTGAGTCTGCTGAATGCGGCCATTGGCTGCGTTCCAGCAAAAAGCTGCTTTGCAACTATTGTGAAATTCGTGAGCCTGATTGGTGTATGCTTTTAATTTTGGCTGAATCTAAGAGCATACACCAATCAGATTCACGAATTTTATACGTTAAGCCTGTTGCTGAACGAGCCAAAGCGGGGCGGTCCGGGGGGCGGGGGGGCGTATTTTGCTGAATGAGCCATGTTCTTTTAAAAGCAGGTGCCATACTTCAAACTAAATTCGAAAAAAATGTACGGAAATTCGGAAAGTTGAATTGTGTGAGAGCTTAATCAAAGCTACAAAAAGTATTATGTTGAAATGATTTTCTTATATCAACATTTTTTCCAGCCTCATCAACACTTAGGTTAACCATATTCTGAGTCCTCTTTTCGATAAAAGTGCCTCTAAAAGTGGCTTGTAAGCCATCTGAAAGACTACTGAGCCACTTTTAGAGGCACTTTTATCGATAAAAGTTCCTTCACCTTTCCGATTCCGTTTTCCGATGTCCATGGGACGGCACCCTCATTCTACAATAGAGTCGTAAAGTCGTAAGTCGTAAGAAATTGACCAATCCCAGTTGAAGTTCAGGAGAATAATCAACTGTGATTGGTCAATTTCTTACGACTTACGATTTTACGACTCTATTGTAGAATGACCTTAAGGCCTAATCACACTAACAATTGCCGATTGGATTGTGATTGCGATTGGCGATTGAAGATTACTTTTCAACCAATCAGAGTAAAGCAGACAGCAATTGAGATTAGCGATTGCCATTTAGGTCCATATTTCATCCTCTTTTATCGATAAAAGTGCTTTTAAAAGTGGCTTGTAGCCAATCAGAAAACTTATAACCCTCTTTTAGAGGCACTTTTATCGATAAAAGAAGATTCAGAATATGGGCCTTAGACTATGCTCTATTTTACAATCGTCAATCCAATCGGCAATTGCTAGTATGATTAGGACTTTATGCGTCGTCTACAATGAGATTTTAAAGAGACTTAAGGCATAAGATTTAAGAAATTGATTAATCACAATCGAATATTCTCTTAATACTAGACTGTGATTGGTCAATTTCATAAGTCTTACGCTTAAAGTATCCTTAAAATCTCATTGTAGACGACGCATTAGGCCGGATCTACAATAGGTAATTTAAGCCATAAGACTGATAGCAGAGAACAGTCGTAGTCGTGGACGTAAAATAAGACAGAGAAAAACGTATACGTAAGTAGCATGTATATTTTTCTCTGCCTTACTTTACATCCAAGATTACGACAGACGTAAGCGCTAACATCTCGTTCTCTGCCATCGGCCTTAGTCTTAAGAGATTGACCAATCAAGTATGAAGAGAATACTCGATTGTGATTGGTCAATTATTTAAAGCTTAAGGCTTATATTATCTATTGTAGTCCCGGCCTTAAGTCTGGTCCGAATTTGACTTAAGATCTCATTCAAACAATCAAATGACTGCATAGCATTTCAAGCGCGAAGAGGCTTAAGACGATCTCAAATATAAGATCGGATTATGAATACCGGCCTAGGTATTCGCGTCACGTTAAGCTAGCGCTAGACTATGCGCGTTTTCGCGAATCGTGATGTGTGATTCGTGATTCGTTTAACGTTCGCGAATAACGTGGAGGGAAAATTCGTCGATTCGTCATGCGCGATTCGTCATTCGCACTGATTCGCTAACCGAGCGGTTTTTTGACGAAACTCAAAGGAGACGAATCGTTCCATTCGTGTCGCGCTACACTATGCGTAATTAGTTCGTGTTTCTCTTTGATAGGTTATTGCATCAATTATAATGAAAAGAGAGACAATGGAGAGGTAGACAAATAATCGCGTGCTTGAACTTGTAGAAGACATAAGAGAACACAGATGTTTATGGGATCCAAAAGATAAATATGATAAAAAAATTGGTCGAAGTAACGCGAAACTAAGAAAAATTACGAATTACGAATGATATAGAGCGAATCGCGAATAGTGTGGAAGATTTACACTGATGAATAACGAATCTCCTTGAATGTCCAACGAATCTCTATGAATCACGAATTACGAATCGCGAATTACGAATCGCGCATAGTCTGGCGCTAGCTTTAGACATACTCTATGGAGCAATGTTAAGAGCATGTTCCATTTGTTCATCTTCGAAAGTGGTAAAACCATCGACATATATAATGGACTGAGCATTGCGATAGCCAGGCGAGCGCCCGCTATAGAGAGAGAGATACTACATGGGAGGCCTATTCTGTCTCTTTTGCTAGTATCTCATTGGTAAGTTTGTTTCCCGCCTCGATGGGCGGGAACCAAACCAATTCTTGCATTATAAGTGCCACTATAACTATCAAATTATTAACATTTTATTTACTTTATATACTTACTCCGTTCATAATTAATCAATACTGTATATGTAGAAAGACACATACAGAAGCATGTAAAGACGCGGTTATGTTTCCGCTGATATATTTCTCTTTATGTCCCATTAAGCGGTAAACGCGGTAGCGGAATCAAATTTCAGCCAATCGTGAAATAGATTTACATTTATGTCAAAAATTTATATTACAAAAACAAATTCTATTGTTCACTAGTTTATTATATATATTATTGTATATGTATTACAAGACTATTCCAACTATTATAAATATTGTAAATAATATAAAAAGTCTAATTTTATATTACGCCGCGTGTTCCGCTTCCGCGTATTCCGCTCCATGGGACATAAGGAAAACAGAAAAAGCGTAGAAAAGAAAGCGGAATGGTTGTGATTGGTCGCGCTGGGGTTCCGTTCATTCCGTTCCGCTGAGGATTTCCGCGCTATGGGACGTCGGCCTAAGGCGTAAGATTCAAGAAATTGACCAATCACAGTCAAGTATTCTCTTAAGACTTGATTGTGATTGAACTTACGCTACGGCCATTGTAGACCCAGCTTTATATTGGGTGCTTTCCATTTAGCGACACAAGTCGACACAAGCGTTATTCTATCTTTTTTCAATGAATACAATAAACAAAAATAGAATGACACTTGTGTCGACTTGTGTCACTAAATGGAAAGCACCTATTTAAGATTGTCTTAAGCTCTCATTTCACCAATCAATAGCTGCATTGTAGCTATTTGATTGGTTGAATGAGTTCTTAAGATGATCTTCAATATAAGGCCGGACTATGAATATCGGCCATAAACTAATCTGCTCTAACGGTCACCCATCGACATATAGAATGGAATGCTAATGGAAGGGGAAGGGGAGCCGTACGAGTAAAGTGACAGGCAGATAATGCCTACGTTTACATGTCACCCACAATCGGGTTTAATAATATCCGTAGTTTTAAGACTAACTAATCACAGTCATTCCATCCTTCAGAGGAATAGTTGTGATTGGGTAGTTTTAGAACTACCGATGTTATTAAACCCGATTAAAGGTCATTCTACAATAGAGTCGTAAAGTCGTAAGTTGTAAGAAATTGACCAATCACAGTTGATTATTCTCCTGAACTTCAACGACTCTATTGTAGAATGACCTTAAGAGTGACGTGTAAACGGGTGGCGCCCGATTGATCACGTCGTCAATTGGCCAATTCAAAATAGGACTCTGTGATTGGTTAATCGTTGCTGGTTACCCTAGGCACAGGTCGATATGATTGGCTGTGATCAATCGCAACGTGGTCAAACGAGACGCTCCCCTGTAAACGTAGTCAATATGAAGTCCAATGACGTATATAACTAAATCAAGTTTTCATATAGTTTATAGATGAAAGGGATGAAGCAGGATATTGACAGTTTAAAACAAAGAGAGACCGTTGAATGGCCTCTATGCTTTCTCCATATATATAGTACTCCTATATTGCCAGTTCTGTAGGAGGAATGAGCGAAAACATCACGGTGCAAACGATAGCTTTTTTCTCTTGCACGGTTGGTTGACACAGCATTCTGCGCATTAGTCAAATATATATGTATATATATATATGACATATATGCCATATATGCGCGAGAGAGAGGAGCTATCGTCTGCACCGTGATGTTTTCGTTCATTCCTTCTACAGAACTGTCAATATAGAAGTACTATATATGGAGGGATTCTAGTTGCGCACAGAATGAAATTGACACAACCAATTATATCGACCGATGCTTAGAGATTTAGTACGGTTGATCAATAGAGAGTCCTGTGTCAGATTTATTCTGCGCGCAACTAGGTCTCACTCCTATATATATATATATATATGGAGAAAGCATAGAGGCCATTCAACGGTCTCCGCTTAATTTAAAATATCTGCTTAAAAGTGGGAGCATTTCGAACATGCCATCTTTTGCGCACGCGCTAGTGTCTTTTGAAGCATGGAAGAACTTCTGTTCACCCGCGAAAGTATTTACGAATATACACTTTCTGCGCACGCGCGGCTGTCCTCACGTATGCGCGGTAGCCTTCGCGCATGCGTCAAATTCTACGCAAGCGCGGCTGTCCTCGCGCACGCGCGGGAATCTTCGCGCATGCGCGGGAATCTTCGCGCATGAGCGTGAGATTTCGCGCATAAGCGGGAATCTTTTACAACATCGGCAATCTTTTGTTAAAGAGTGAAATCATTTTTGAATATTCGCCACAATCTGCGCACGCCCTAGTGTCGAAGCACGGACGAACTTGAGTTCACAAACGGGTAAGCATTTACAAATTTACGTTACCTTCTGCGCACTCGCGGCTGTCTTCGCGTATGCGCGGCTGTCATCGCGCACGCGCGAGAGTCTCTTGCCAAATCCGCAAACTTCTGCTTAAAATTTTAAGCATTTTCGACCATGAACCATCTTGCTCACGCGCTAGAGTTTTTTGAAGCATGGCCAACGTTCTGTACACCCGCGGATGTATTTACGAACACACGTTACCTTCTGCGCACGCGCGGCTGTCTTCACGCATGCGCGGGAGTCTGTGCGCATGTGTGGAAGTCTTCGCGCATGCGCGGGAGACCTTTGCCGCATCCACAAATTTCTGCTTAAAATTGTAAGCAATCTCGACCAGCCGCCATCCTCTGCACACGCGCTGATGTCTTTTGAAACATGGCCGAATTTCTGTACTTCCGCGAAAGTATTTACGAACATACGTAGTTCCGGTAAGTATGGCGGACGTGTTTCACTTGTGTGTCCTTCGCACAAGAAAAATTTTAATTTATCCTCTCACGAGGATAGAAACTAATCACTCAATACCTACTCCTTGGCCGTAAGGGTTTGGATTAACCCGGTGCCATTAACCAAGAAGAAGAAGAAGAAGACGAACATACGTTACCTTCTTCGAACGGGCGGCTGTTCTCGCGCATGCGCGGGAATCTTCGCGCATGCGCGAGAGTTTTCGCGTATGAGCGGGAGTCTTTTACTGCATCCGTAATCTTTTGTTGAAGAGTGAAATCATTTTCGAACATTCGTCACTATCTGCGCACGCCCTAGTGTATTTTGAAGCACGGACGAACTTGTGTTCACACATAGGTAAGCATTTACAAACCTACATTACCTCCTGCGCACTCGCGGCTGTCTTCGCGTATGCGCGGCTGTCTTCGCGCACGCGCGGGAGACTTTTGCCGCATCCGTAAACTTCTGCTTAAAATTTTAAGCATTTTCGACCATGAACCATCTTGTGTTCGCGCGCAAGAGTTTTTTGAAGCATGGCCGAATTTCTTTACTTCTGCGGAAGTATTTACAACCACACGTTACCTTTTGCGCACGCGCGGGTGTCTTTACGCATGCGCGGAAGTCTTCGCGCATGCGCGGGAGTCTTTTGCCGCGTCCGCCAAATTCTGCTTAAAATTATAAGCATTTTCAACTATGAATCATCTTCTGCTCACGCGCTAGTGTCTTTTGAAACATGGACGTTCTTCTGTTCACCCGCGGAAGTATTTATGAACATACGTTACCTTTTGCGAACGCGTGACTGTCTTCGCGCATGCGTGACTGTCTTCGCGCATGCGCGGCTCATCGCGCATGCGCGGGAGACTTTTGCCGCATCCGCAAACTTTTGATTAAAATTGTAAACATTTTCGACCATGAGCCATCTTCTACACACGCGCTAGTGTTTTTTGAAGCATTGCCGAACTTCTGTACGTTAGCGGAAGTATTTACGAACATACGTTACCTTCTGCGCACGCGGGGCTGTCTTCGCGCATGCGCGGAAGTCTGCGCGCATGTGTGGGAGTCTTCGTGCATGCGCGGGAGACTTTTGCCGCATCCACAAACTTCTTCTTAAAATTGTAAGCATTCTCGACCATGCGCCATCCTCTGCACACGCGCTGATGTCTTTTAAAGCATGGACGAACTTCTGTTCGCTGCGGAAGTATCTACGAACATACGTTACATTTTGCGCATGCGCGGAAGTTTTCGCGCATGAGCGGGAGTCTTTTGCAGCATCCGCAATCTTTTTGTTTAAGAGTAAAATCATTTTCGAACATTCGCCACCATCTGCGTACGCCCCAGTGACTTTCGAAGCACGGACGAACTTGTGTTCACACACGGAAGCAATCACGAACCTACGTTACCTTCTGAGCACGCGCGGCCGTCTTCGCGCATGCGCGGCTATCATCGCGCACGTGCGGGAGCTTTTTGCCGCATCCGCAAACTTCTTCTTAAAATTTTAAGCATTTTCGACTATGAATCACCTTCTGCTCACGCGCTAGTGTCTTTTGAAGCATGGCCGAACTTTTGTTAACCCGCGCAAGTAATTACGAACATACGTTTTCATTCACGAACGCGCGGCTGTCCTCTTCCACGCGCGGGAATCTTCGCGCACGCGCGGGAGATTTTTGTCGCATCCACAATCTTCTGCTTAAAATTGTAAGCATTTTGGACAATGCGATATCTTCCATACACGCGCTAGTGTCTTTTAAAGCATGGACGAACTTCTGTACACCCGCGGAAGTATTTACGAACACACGTTACCTTCTTCGCACGCGCGGCTGTCTGCGCTTGCGCGGAAGTCTTCGCGCATGCGCGGGAGTCTTCGCGCATGCGCGGGTGTCTTCGCGCATGCACGGGAGTCTTTTGCCGCATCCGCAAACTTCTACTTAAAATTGTAAGCATTTTCGACAATGCGATATCTTCCATTCACGCGCTAGTGTCTTTTAAAGCATGGACGAACTTCTGTTCGCTGCGGAAGTATTTACGAACACACGTTAGCTTCTGCGTACGCGCGGCTGTCCTCGCGCATGTGTGGGAGTCTTCGCGCGAGCGCTGGTGTCTTTTGCGGCGTCCGCAAATATCTGCTTAAATTATAAGCATTTTCGATCATGAGCAATCTTCTGCACATTCGCTAGTGTCATTGGAAGCTTGAACAAACTTCTGTTCATTCGTGTATGTTTTCACAAACATACGTGACCTTCTGCGTACGCGCGGTTGTCCTCGCGCATGCGCGATAGTCTTTTGCAGCATACGCAATCTTTTATTTAACAGTGATATTATTTTCGAACATACGCCATCATCTGCGCACGCCTTAAGGTGCAATTTCATTGACGCTAGAAACCAGCGGCAAATTAAAATCACTAGACTTTCTCTAGATTCGGCGTCAATAAAATAAAGTTCAAACAGTTTCAACTTTTTCAGCGGGTCGCAAAATTCAAGTGTAGTAATGTGTAATTTGTGTATATAGTGTATATAGTGTATATAGTGTATATAGTATATATGTAATACAGTGCAATAATGAATAATTGCGAGAATGAAGTAAGTAATATATTAATATATTAATATTATATAGTATATGTGGAATATTTTGATTATTCTTGTTGTGCAGAAATATGCTGCTTTTTTGGGTATTAATAAGTCATGAAAACTGTATTTTTATGTTAGTTAGATATCTGCAAATATATGAATGATTAAAATTACTTTTGTAGACGGATAGATCTATGTTTGGATTAGTTGGATATTTTGGTTATGTTGTTTCTTTTTTTCTGAATTTATTCGCAATATTTCATGCACAATGACAACTAGTAGTATGTCCTTTAGGAGGCTTTTCT
>JAPIVC010000352.1:0-168362 GCA_030586385.1 Camponotus fellah
CATAATTTATACAAAAAGAAGTGATATCCCTAAAAAATACCTTTTAAAAAAAGGGTTCATCTAAAAACTGTCTCACAAAAAATAGCTATCACAAAAAATTTACAAAAAGTATTGATATTAATTATAAAAAATTGGGTCAAGTTGGGATGTAATTTCACTTTAACTTTAGTATTATACTTTAACTGTTAGTATTATAAAATTTTATAGATATGTGCTTTTATATAATCCGCTGACAAATAGGTAGAAGTTCCGTTTAAAATCTGTTACATTTTTGTCATGAAGAAGAACATTTTTTGTTAGAGTTGAATCAATTTTTTTAAAATAATAAAAGATTACGTCAAATGATTTTTAAATTTTCTAGAAAATTAAAATAAGATTAAAAAAACTTATTTAAAAATTAAAAATTTAAAAAAATGAAAGATTACCTCAATAATTTTTAAATCTTCTACAAAAATAAAAGAACACATTTTTTAAAAATTAAAAACTAAAAAAAATATAAATTTAAAAAATTTTAAATAAAAAAACTCGGCGCTGCCTAGTAATTATTGAAATAATGCTAGTATAATATGTAATTGCTCATTTATTATTATTGCGAATCAAATTGGCAGCGCACTATCGATATGTACAATCTGAGTAAAGAGTATTTATTGTTATTATTATATCATTATTATATATTAAGTATTACTATTATTGCTTTTATTATTTATTAATCTATTGTTATATACGATTTATTGTATTAACAATACATAGTAATATTAAGTATAATATATAATAAGCAATAATAAGAGGTGTCTAATGATAAAAGAGCAAGATAGATTTTTAAATAAGAATACAAATAATTATATAATTTGCCATTATGTGAGGTAAAATATTTTCAATTTCATCATTCCAAGCTACAACTTGGACGCGTTTTCCGTTGCTATTGTTTACATAAAATTTAAAAAAATTTATATTACTGTTTGCTACCAATAATACGAGGTGCTTCAATTGTATACATAGCCTATTAGTTCGCTATAAGGATAAATTTATTGGTTAAACATTTTTCATTTGTAAAGCTTTCATAAAAAAAATACTTTATATATATATATATATATATATATATATATAAAGTATTTTATATATATATATATATATACATATATATATATATATATATATAAATTACACGTACGCACGCACGCACGCACGCACGCACGCACGCACGCACGCACGCACGCACACTTTCGATAGTAATTGATAGTGATTAGTGAGAGAGTCATTGATAAATTTCTCGTCTTATCGAGTGAGTGAATGAATGTGATTATGTTGAAGTTTATAAAAGAATACAGTTTATAAAAAGAAAAAAGAATTTTCGATTAATTATTTAGTGTGGATCTCTGTTCTTTAGAACGTGATATCTACGTTCAACTTGAGTAAAAGTACGATCTATTGGAAAATTTATTTCTCAAGAAATTACAACAATACGTCGAACAAGGTAATAATAACTATTCTTTGGTATTGTGTGAAAATAAATTTCGGGATGTCAAATAAACAGTGATAGAGAAAATTTGCGAAAGAGAGGGGTTTTTAGTGGGTAGGGAGTACCGAGTTGGTAATTCGACTTGGTACTCGAGTCCACATAACTCACCGGATCGCCCGGTGAGTATGCATAAAATGCATTTTTCCCCTCTCTCGTAAAAAAAAAAAAAAAAACGGTACAATAGAATAAGAAAATAATTTAAGTGAAAATGTGTAACAATAAAAAATAAATAATAATTTTAGTAAGAGCAATAATAACTTCAAATAAGCAAATGAGGGAGAGAGAGAGAGAGAGAAGGAGAGAGAGAGAGAGAAAATGAGAATTATGTATTCGCACGTGTGTGTATGTAGCGACCAACTGATCGCAGCGATCACCCCGCGTAAGCACCCGCGTCTGACGGTGACTCGCGCCACCCTTGCCTGCCTCTTGTATCCGACCCGTTATAAGTTAATTACTTCTTTTAATAATTCGAAAACTAAGCGTCGGACGAAATTTTGCTAAAGGAAAAATCGTCTTAGAATTGACTCAAGAATGTGTCATTTCACGGATACTATACTTATTTTGAATCACCCTGTATATATGTAAAACTTACTATTATATTAAATTATTATATTAAATTAATAATTGCTCTTTATTTAGGAGCTATCCCTTTTTTTACACGTTGTTTAAGTATAATACGTTTATATATTTATTTCTTTTTAATTTAATATTTTATTCTCCGATTTAATTTGATTTAATAAATGAAATCTGTTATCTATGATAACGTCCTTTGATTAAAAAGCAATCATAATTGGGCCGGTATTCATAGTTCGATCTTATATTTGAGATTGTCTTAAGGTCGAGCTTGAAATGCTACACAGCTATTTGATTGGTTGAATGAGGCCTTAAGTCAACCTCGAAGCAGACTTTAGACGATCTCAAATATAAGATCGGACTATGAATACCGGCCCAATTATGATTTTTTTTTAATCAAAGGACGTTACCATAGATAACAGATTTCATTTGTTAAATCAAATTAAATCGCAGAATAAAGTATTAAATTAAAAAGAAATAAATATATAAATGTATTATACTTAAACAACGTGTAAAGAAAAGGAAAGTTCCTAAATAAAGAGCAATTATTAATTTAATATAATAATAATAAGTTTACACATATATATATATATATATATATATATAAAACTTACTATTACTATATATGTACTATTACATATATACTATTACTATACTATTACTATATATATATATATTGCGACGTTCTATCACAATTCAAATTTCACTATCTGACTATTCCTCGAGATGTTGGGGAGGAGGGCGTGAAAGGGGAGCAAGAACGCCGTCAAAAACGCAACGGATGTAATGTCCTCACGCTCAGGCGAACAGGGATGGAAGGAGTTCGTGCGTGAGCCGCGGCGAAGCGAAGGCCGTTGCGGTATGCTAAAGTTGGGCGCTAGATACGGTCTTGCACGTATCAGTTCCGCGAAATGCCAAAGGAACGCGAGAAAAACGAACGATGGCCTTTTTCGCCACGGGCCGACCAGCTCTCCTAACGGTAGAGGGGCGGAGTTTTGGGGAAAGCCAATTGATTATGCGAGGCTTAGATAGCTCGACAGACGGAAGGAAAATCGACAACCACGACAGACTGGTACTCCAATAAATTCTTTTGACTTAAAAGAAAAATATAACAAATTTATTAATAGAAAAGATAGTATAAAAATGAAATAAACAACAGCTCAGAACGAGGACGGATATTTACCAAAAAGCTCTAAGAACGAAGGTAGCGAAATCGATAACAATTCCCGAATGATAGCGCGGTTAACAATCATAAATCGGTCAAGTCGGACAGTCGTTCGGGAGCGACGGCTCCAGGAAAAGAGAGAGCGCAAGAGTAATTCGGCTTCTCACTCAAGCCCGTTTTTATGGCTAGGATTCGCTAGGCCGCGTAATACTTTTAGAAGGTAGCGGAATTCCGAATCGACGCTTTATCGGTTCGATTCCTGCCCCTTTCAATTTACAAACTCGCTACATCGACAGCAATCCAACTCGACAGCACTACTAATTATGAGCGAGATTTGTTAGGTCGGAGAAGACGGCAGATACCGTCTGCGACAGGCGAGCGATACGATCGATGTTCGATATTCGATTATTGTCGGAGATTCTCTTCGCCTAACGTTCACCTCTCTTTACAGCGCGTCCAATTCAGATTCCGTTAATCGCGGAATCTCTCTACGATTATCTCACACCGCGACACGTTCGCCGTGCGACAATTATTACGACGCAACGCTACATACGCATACCAGAAACGCGGCAGAGACACATACGTCCCTGAATACGTAGTTATCACGGGATGCTCATAATCATACGCAAAGACCGATTAATCACACGCACACACATCATTAAGCACAATACGTTCGTTCGCAGCTCGCCGCAGGAATACTTCACGCGGCAATGACAGCAATACGACAGCACGGCGGAGTTCGCGTTCTCCGCGATCTTTCACGCACGCGGTCGATACGCAGCGGTCGATAATTGCGCGTGAGCGGTACCCCGGAGAGCGAGATATCGTGCCTAATTAACTAAGGCCCCCGTTACGATACGCTGCCTCGGCCGCTTGCCTCCGGTCGCCCGATATTCGCGAAATTCGACCGCCCGGCGTGAGGCCGGAACGGCGACGAGACACTAAAAATGGCGACGGCGGTAGAACGACCGGCCGGCGGAACGAGTCGCGCACGTGGCTCACAATCGATAAATGGGCAACCTTACCGATCTTGATCCTCTTCACAAGGGAGGGTCCTCGGGTGTCTCGCCTCACTCTCTCTCTCGACAACGACAACGAACGACACTTGTCGACACGACAATACTTTTCTTTATTGTAACAGCTTCTCGTGCCGAGCGCCCGGGCCAGAATGACCACCGTGATCTTCCGATCCGGGGTCGATGGATGCGTCGATAACGGCGCGTAGGGGTGCGCGGTCCCGCGGCCAATCATAGCGCGACACGCGCGATATCCTCGCGCCTTATTGCGCGCGAGGTATTCCGGCGCCCGGTGCGAAATGGCGCCGAATACAAAACTTCCAGCCGGAGGCCCTGCGGTGGTAGCTCGGAGGAGGCCCATCCTACGTCTTCCATCTTCGGAGAGGGGTGCTGATCGGGCCCTCCTCCTCTTTTCAGCGAGGGGTGATGTCTTCCCGTGCCTGTCCAGAGACTAGAGGAACCGAACGTTACTGCTTTCGGTTTCCGGCAGAAGCGTCGCGTCGTAGGCCGCTGCACCCTCCCCTCGACGTAATCCTCGCTCTCCTCGCGTCCTCCGGCGGGTTGCCCAAATTGTCGTAGATACAAAAATGACAAATGAAATAAAATAAAAGAAATTAATACAGGCACAAAACTCGGAAACAGGATCGCTCGTCTCTCCGGGGAGTTCGACAGCTCTCTTTCGGTTCGGCTTCCGGCGCGGCCGCTCGGCCTTCGCCTCGCCCGAACTGCCAGAGCAGGTGGACGCGCGACTAGACGGCAACATCAAAATATATATATATATATATATATATTGTGACGTGACGCTTGACGGTCCGTCACAAGGATCGCGAGATCTGACCGGAAACACTTTTGGGCCCTCGTTCTTCCCTGATTTAGAGAGAGAGAGCGAATATTGGAGGCGAGGGTAGACTCACCTCTCGAGCGTAAAATTATATTTGTGAGATTTATTAGAGTAAAATTTAGCGATTGTGAGGATGGACATTGACGGGATCTCATCCGATGATTCGACCCGGCGTAGAAGACCCAACTAAAGGAAGTTCGGGACGAGCGGAGACGCCGATTAGGAAGAGAACGCCGAGCTAAGTATTCTTATCCGCCTTATAAAATTTGCAACATCTATTTTAAACTGTCGCTGTCGCCCCTATAAATCTCCATATGATCAGCAGGAATAATAGCGAGGACCCCGAAAACCAGCTCGGCCGAATTCAGCGCTACCAAGAGATCAGAGAAAGATATCGGCGAGCAGCTACCGGAAGGAAACCTCACTATGAGCTGCAGCTGCAAAGAATTAGGAAAATTCCGAGAGGAAACGGGGTGCGACAGGCGCAAATACGGCCGTGAAGGCCGCAGGAACAATTGAGGCCCGCGACGATCCTGAGGGTTGCGGAAGCGCCCCAAGTGGCCTATTTACAAATTAATTGCCGGCGCGATTCCGACGGGCCTCCCGCTCGTCATTGTTCGGCGGACCTACGTGAGAGTACGACGGCCCAAATCTATCGATTACAAGTGCGGATGCCGAGAGCGTCGAGGATCTACAGGAGTCACCGGTGAGACGAACGTCGACTTCCTCAGGCCGTTTAGTAGAGTATCAGGTAGAATTAGCCCGAACAGAGTCCGTGCCGAATTGTTACCGTCTTAGAGTCCTTTATTCGCGTTTTTGATAATTGCGCAATAGAGCGCGACGGCCGGCATTCTTTGTTCGAGCTACAATAATATTAAGTGCTCTCTCTCGGTTAAGCGACAGTCATTTTGTATTTTTGTAATGATTAATGTAATATTTCGAAATTCTGTGTTTAATAATTTTTCGATTTGCGAACTCACACACAAAGGCGATTGCGATATTCGATAGCCGGTTGCGTTGCGGCATCAACTCGCATATCCCCGCGGCGTGAATCTTCCGATATTTTGTTATAGTTTATCATTCATGTTTTTGAGATTCTATTACTGTTTATTGTTCGCGTTTGCGTCCGATCTTTTATATTGTATGATTATTCAGTCAGTTGTGCCTGTATTATCGCTCAAGGTTTATCTTTGTCTAACTCACGTTTATTAGAGTCGATTCTCTCGCTTTTGTATTTGACAAATTCAACTATCGTCATTATTAACATCTTTGATTTGTAACAGACGAACGTCAGTAATGGAACTATCATCGCGGCGTAAATAATTAATAATTTAATATGAATTTGTGACTGCCGAGACTTTATTACATCTCGCGTAGCGCGAAATTCCGAGACTTTTTATGTTGCTTTTTCTATCGAGTAGCACGTGATATCGCGGTGATTACGTTCGAAGACCGGCCCGTCGCTGCCGGTAAATATTACTCAAATCGATTATATTATCTGAAATAAAACGTGAATCTGTCTTATATCGACCATTGTCGGTTATGTGATCTTTGTTAAATATATTTATCTTTGTTACACTAATCTCTTGTTTTAAATTGCAGCCACCTTGTATTCTCGATCCTTCCTTGTTCGTTATTGAAACGGACCGCCCCTCTACCAATTCCGAGACGGGGCTAGTCGAGCGTCCGTCGCGATTACTTTTTGAGTGTTTGTAGATTTTTTATTGCGTATCGTCAATACTGAGTCTGGTTTTAGAGTGGTGCAAATTGTCGCACCTGGCGCCCAAAACTTCCGAGATACATTTTAGTAAAAATCGCGCCGAAGGTGAGCCGTGGGCCAACGACATCGGTCCTAATTAATTTCTTGCCCAAAATAAAATTAACGGTCACAATATATATATATATATATATATATATATATATTCACATATATGTACAAATACACACAGTTTCAAACACATATCCATGTACGCATATATGCACAATAAACATATGTATGATTTATGTGTACACGATAAATTTATCATCATATACACATACTGATTACACATACACAAATTTTTAAATATTTCTCGATTTTTACGTTTGCCTTTTCTCTATGTCTCTTTCATTTTCCTATGCTGATGTATTTTTTATTCAACCTTTCGATTCTACAATTTTTAATTTTTTTTACGTTTTTTTCCATTTTTCTTTTATGCATTTGTTATTTCATTCCTCTCTTATATCATTATCTAAAAATTATTACAATTATAATAATATATAAAATTTATTGCAGACCTTACGCGCATAAAATGGCAGAAGCTAATTTTGAAAATAAAGACAAAAGCATGACGTATTATGAAAGTGTGCAGGAAGAATTGAAACATATAAACTCAATGGATTTATTAACACCTAATGAAATCTTGGACCATGTCCAATTATATGATTCAACAGTGTAAGTAAATATTCGTAAAAAATTCATAAAAAATTTATAAAAATTAAATTTCTTTATTAATGTGTGTGTGTAGTGTGTGTGTGTGTGTGTGTGTGTGTGTGTGTGTGTGTGTGGTGTGCGTGCGCGCGCGTAATTTATATCCCTAAAAAATACCTTTAAAAAAAGGTACAGAAAAAGCGTCGAGTTCATCTAAAAACTGTCTCACAAAAAATAGCTATCACAAAAAATTTACAAAAAGTACTGATATTAATTATAAAAAATTGCGTCAAGTTGGGATGCAATTTTACTTTAACTTTGTTAGTATTATAAAATTTTATACATATGTGCTTTTATATAATCCGCTGACAAATAGGTAGAAGTTCCGTTTAAAATCTATTACATTTTTATCATGAAGAAGAACATTTTTTGTTAGAGTTGAATCAATTTTTTTAAAATAATAAAAGATTACATCAAATGATTTTTAAATTTTTTAGAAAATTAAAATAAGATTAAAAAAACTTATTTAAAAATTAAAAATTTAAAGAAATGAAAGATTACATCAATAATTTTTAAATCTTCTACAAAAATAAAAGAACACATTTTTTAAAAATTAAAAACTAAAAAAAATATAAATTTAAAAAATTTTAAATAAAAAAACTCGGCGCTGCCTAGTAATTATTGAAATAATGCTAGTATAATATGTAATTGCTCATTTATTATTATTGCCAATCAAATTGGCAGCGCGTCGAGTTTTTTTATTTAAAATTTTTTAAATTTATATTTTTTTAGACAGTTTTTAGATGAACTCGACACTTTTTCTTTATCTTTTTTTAAAAGGTATTTTTTAGAGATATCACTTCTTTTTGTATAAAAAATTATGTATTTTAAATTTAATTTTTCATAATTATTATTTTTCATAATATTTTATTAAATATTTTTAAATAAATCCATCATTCCATCGTACTATATCAAAATGACGGTCTCGTTTACTTACTATGGATATTTAAATATTATATGATCATTTTTTACAGATATTTAAGTTTAACTTTTCTTTAAAAGGTATTTTTTAAGAATATCACTTTTTATGTATTATTAATTTTATTATTAATTTTATGAAGTACTGCACGACCATGATTTTTTTGCTCTTGTTTCTTCTAGCGGAATTTAATATATTAATAATTTTTCCTTCTGCATTTATTACTAATAAAGTTCGTTTAAAAGAATCGATGATCTTGACCTGACCTTCAATAGGTCGGGAAGGCACCAAGTACAACTTTGCATGCAAAGATACACACACACACACACACACACGGGGAAGTGTAAGGGGGGCCTTCGGCCCCCCTCTCGCACCCGCCCCGTCCCCCTCGCTTCGTGTGCAAAGTTGTACTTGGTGCAAAGTTCGTGCGCTATCGAGTTGGTGTGCTATCGGGTTGGCGCGCTATCGAATTGGTGCGCTATCGGGACGTGGGCTATCGGGAATTGTGTTCAATTTTTCGTGTGCTATCGAGATGTGGGCTATCGCACCGTGTGCTAACGGATCCCGCTCCAATAGGTCACTCAAGGTCAACATATGTTCATCATTTGTCCCCCCTCGTGGTTTCTTCCCGTTGTTTTCTTTTAGATATTTGCCTGGAACTATTAAAATAGGACACCCTGTATGTACAGGGTATTACGCACCTAAATATCTCTTTCATTTCTGATTTTAGAGAAAAATGATTCAGACATTTTGTATGGTTTCGAGAGGACCATGGAATTTGCAATTAACAATTCCATATTTTTTCTTAAAAACAACTGTATGTTTTCTTTACACCAATTGATTCCTCTCATTTTGTACATAAAAGTATTAAGGTAAGATAACCGAAAAATGAATATTTTACTAGATATTTTATGGTTTATGTAAAATTAAGAAATTATTTCAAGCCTTATAACTCGAAAAGTATTCAATGAAGAAATACTTTATTATAGTGTTTTGGAAAGATCTCGAGATGAGCTACAAGAATATATAAAAATATATAGGGTGTTCCATTTAAAAAAATTGAAGTGACCTTCGCGTGACTTTCAAATGACTCTTCAAGGTCAAACCAATGGTAACATCTTATGTCCCCCTTGAAACCATACAACTTTTGTCTGAAAAATTTTTGCATATGGAGCTTAGTTTTTGAGATATTTTGCTGTCCAATTTAAAATGTGACACCCTGTATATATATATATATATATATATATATATATATATATGTAAAAATTCATTTTAATACAAATATACGTAAATTTACATATATCGTATATTCTTCCTAATTAAATATAAAAAAATAAATAATAATAGCACAATAATAATAATATAAATAAATAATATAATAATTAATAAAGAGATATTAGATTGACAATAGTCGGGAGTAACAACAATAACATAATGTGAATAAAAATAACTTTCTGCGCAGCTATATAATTATGATTATATGATTATGATATTATGATTATGATATTTTGTATATAAATAATTAATAAGAGTAAATATTAGGATTACGCAACAACATAACATAATGTAAGAGTGAATATTAGAGCTGCGCAGCAACATAACATAATGTAAAAGTGAATATTAGAGCTGCGCAGTCACATAACATAATGTAAGAGTAAATATTAGAGCTGCGCAGCAACATAGCATAATGTAAGAGTGAATATCAGGACTGTGCAGCAACATAACATAATATAAAAATGAATAATCTTCTGCGAGTCATATAATTATGATTAAATAGTATTTTTGCAATCATATAAATGTTTATATATTTGCTGCAATTAGTCAAGAATGATCGCAGAAATATCATATAATCATAATTATATGACTTAAGATTATTTTCTCTCATATTATGTTATATCACATTATTTATTATTATGACTATGTTGCAAATAAAAATAATTATTATTAATATATAATACAACAATAATAATACAACGTAAATAATATAACGTAATGTGAGAAAGAATCTTATGCGTAGTTACACAATTATGATTATATGATATTTCTGCAATCATAGAAGTTTATATATTTGTAGCTAAGAATGATTGTAGAAATATCATATAATCATAATTCTATGGCTATGCAGACGATTATTTACTCTCGCATTATGTTATATTATTTATGTAAAAATTTATATATTTGTAGCGTAGTCATAATAATAAATAATACAACAATAATATAACATAATGAGAGAGAGAATCTTCTGCATAGCCATGTAATTGATTATATATTTCTGCAATCATAGAAGTCTATATATTTGTTGCATAGTCAAGAATGATTGTAGAAATATCATATAATCATAATTATATGGCTACGCAGAAGATTATTTTCTCGCATTATATTATATTATTTATTAATATGACTTTGCTGTAAATAAAAGTAATTATTATTAATAATAATTTATATTAATAATAATATTAATAATAAAAGAGAAAAAAGCTTACCTGTTTAGGAACATTCTTCAGATTCAGATTTCCATATTATCTATGTTTTAAACTTTTTCAATAATTTTATTGACAACAATTTATTCATATCAATAATAATTTGACATATAGGGTTATGTTGTCAATTACGAAGCGCCAGCGCCTCTGCCATCTGTTGTCGACAGCGGCAGTCGTATGCCAAATTTTGTTCTATATATATTGTTTGATGATGATAATGACGTGGACGTTTCTTAATCGTTTTCACGATTTTAGAATTATATATCGCGATATTTCCACTTCTACAGTTCGTAGAGTAAAAATAAAGACACTTTTACTATATAATTCGAACATAAGCAATCGATTGAGCCTAATAAGAGCTCGATCTGTTTAGCGGTTATCGTAATATAATAATATGAAATAATCTGCACTGGTCTTAATTTCTCGTCTCGCGTAAAGAGACACGGCGCGCGTCTTGCTAGAGAGATGAACTCGACGCAAGACACTACCATGTCTCTTGTATATATATATATATATATATATATATATATATATATAAAAGTATTTTTTTTTTTATAAAAGCTTTACATGAAAAATGTTTAACCAATTAATTTATTCTTATAGCGAACTAATAGGCTATGTAGACAATATTGAAGCACTTCGTATTGTTGGTAGCAACCAGCAATATAAATTTTTTAAATTTTATTTAAACAATGGCAACGCGTCCAAGTTGTAGCTTGGATGATGAAATTGAAAATATTTTACCTCACATAATGGCAAATTATGTAATTATTTGTATTCTTATTTAATAATCTATCTTATTTAATAATCTATCTTTTTTTATTATTAGACATCTCTTATTATATATTATACTTAATATTGCTATGTATTGTTTTTATACTATTAATTATTGTATTACTTTCTCATTATTATGAAAATAATACAAAATTATAAATTTTAAGTAAATTAAATTTTAGTAACATTTAAATCAATAAGTAATACAATAAATCGTATATAATACAATAGATTAATAAATAATAAAAGCAATAATAGTAATACTTAATATATAATAATAATATAATAATAACAATAAACATTCTTTACTCAGATTATACATATCGATGGTGCTCAAGCAAGAATACCAAAAATATCTTCTTATAATAATGGAAACGTACCATATGAGCTACTAATTCGTAGTAACACTGTGGTTTCAAACTTGGGTTGTTACGAGTCAATAAATGAGAAGTCAAACAATCCAACTCCAACAAGAATTGATGAAATATTAAATGTTTCAGATTGTGTTAATAAGTAGTGTTAGTTAATATTATCTTTGTTATATATATGCGTATTTATATATGTAAGTTTATAAAATGATTATTTACATAGTAATAATAATTATTTCGATTAAATTTTTCATCTTTTAATTTTGAACAAATTAATCTTAAATATTAAATTTGCTTACGCGTCAGAAGGATAATTAGAAAATAGAATACTAACTAATGTTTATAACAGATATATATATTAATGAATTTAATACTTTGTTTATTTATATTCCTTTTAAATTTTATCTTATAATTTTATCTTACAATTTTTCTTTTTCTCTTAATTTTTTGCAAATCATGAATGCAGATATCCATGTGTACGTGTGTGTGTGTGTGTGTATGTGTTGTGTGTGCGTGCGCGCGCGCTTGTGGGTGTATTATCTTATATATTTTAATATTTACATATACTGTGTATTTTCCAGTATTGGAAGCTTATGTCAAATCAAATTTTTATGAAATCCACGATAATAAATTAAATAAGTTTATCGGCACTGGAGCAATAACAGATGGTACATATAAATTAGAAATTCGGATATCAAATTTTATTTATGACGATTATTTAAGACTAAACATAACCAAAGGCGACAAAATAAAAATAATAGGCGTATTACAAACAGGTAATACATATACTTACTATAAGAATTAAAAAGTTAAATTTTATAACAAAATCTATTACGAGAACAACAACATGAAAGATTCTTATATATATATGTACACTGTAAAAAAAGTATGTAATTTACACTTATAATGAGTGTAACAATTATGCTATTTATAACGGAAAAATATAAATTCATGTGCTTTTACAAAAATTATTTCTTTATTATATTAATTAAATATAGATACGATCTATAAATAAATTTAATTCATTTTTGTTAAATAATTTTGTGAATTTAATTTGTATTTAAAATAATATTCTATATGTGTATTTTTATATTTACATAGAGAGAATTTTACTTGCTTTAAAGTTAAAGGAATTAGATATGGTCATTGTTACAATTATATTTTAATATTTAGAAATAAATAAAAGTTAAAAATATACACATAAAGCATTAATACTTATTTTAATAATTAAATTACTTTTTGTATTAACTATAATTAGTTTAATTAATTTTTTAATTAGTATTTAAATATTCCATATTGCATATTCTATACATTTATATTTTCATATTTATATGAAATTAAACTTATTAATTTTATTGTTTACATTTTTTTTCATAAAATTACAAAATTACATTTTTATTATATCTGCAATCATTTATTTTCCTTCTGTCCCATTTTTATAGTTAACATTTATTTTTAAAAATTAATATTTCATAAATTGATTGCTTTTTGCAACTAATTTAGAAAACTTATTCGTTAATGGTTTATACAGTTTTATTATATTTATTTATGAATATTTTCATATACATATAAATATATTTATTAATCTAAAATTAGTAGAGCCTTGTATATATCAAAAATCACTGAAGTTCAGTTATGGCGATGCTACAATTTAATCCGAGTTCTCAATTCGAGAAATGTTTAACCAATCAACTTGCAGTTTTTATGGAAAAACAACAAATTTAATATTTACGCGTTTCTCGGATCGAGATTTTGGATCGAGCTCTAGTACCGTGGATACTGGGCTTTATGATAATTACTCATAATAATTACTCATGTACAGTAACTTCATTTAATAATTATCATTATTAAATGAATTTACCGTAGATAATGTATTAAATTTCATTTATTATTTATAATAAAAATTACTGAATAAATTACGGAATAAACGTAAATGACACAAATAAAGTGTGTCACAGTACACGAACTTGACAAAAAGTTGCGAGACAAACTGTCAAAATTTGCGTGATAATTTGACAGCTGCAAACGACACGAAGCAAGTCACAATAGCGAAACAACCAATCAGTATCACCGAAAAGCGGCAAC
This sequence comes from Camponotus fellah, assembly GCA_030586385.1. NCBI lineage: Eukaryota > Metazoa > Arthropoda > Insecta > Hymenoptera > Formicidae > Camponotus > Camponotus fellah. The sequence continues at coordinate 14,211 of JAPIVC010000352.1, forward strand.
AATTAAATCGGTAACACGCCTTTTTTATATAAGGATCTATCAAAATATAAATATTTATATAAAAGATATAAATAAAACGGCTAGTAAAGAAATTGTAAAAAAAACGAAATAAAATATCTGACCTGGTGTAAAGACATTATCAAAACGATTCTTCAGTTTAGGTGTCAACTTATTGATTACAAAATTTGATAGTTTTAGCCAAGCAACATACAATTTTAAAGTACGATCTGGATATAATGTTTCGAAATCTTTCTCCAACTATAAATTATAATACAAAGACAAAAATGTTATATATATATATATATATATATATATATATATATTCATATCTCATTACGGCATTAATTATTAATAATCAACATATATTCACAATATTAAAAATTATTTAAAAAATATTTAAAAAAAGAAGTATTTAAACAGATGGAAAAGTTTACAATGTTTTTAGCAAATTTAGATAATGTAGGAATGAAATCATATGCATTTCAAACTCACTAGTAAGTAGCCTAAAGAATCAGAAAAGGCTAAAAACTGAGTCATGTATTCGTGGCAAGACTGAGTATTAATTTGAAGAGCTTTTAATCGTTTCTTCGAAGTCAATGACCAGTATTCAATAACTGTCTGCCATAGTTTACAATTATTTTTTAATCACAACATAAATTCTTCAACATACATAATTCATGAAATTATCATCATCGCTTTCTTCATCTACAAAAACAGAAATTGCTTACTTTAAAAATTAATTAAAAGTAATTTTTAAAGTAAGCAATTATTAAAATTAAATAATTATTAAAGTAAGCAATTAAATGTATGTAAAAAAACTTTTTATTTACAGAACATTTGTTACTCATTGCAGGCATATTAGACACTTAAGATTTCTCTTTATTTACTATAGTCATATTGCATTATGATGTCAGAAGCAAAAGAAATCGTGTATTTCTTTTATGCGTTATATTTTGAAATAAGTGATTTTTATGCTCGAAGACGGATGGTAGCATGTCAAAAAAATTATTTATAAGCAACTTGAAATAAACTTACAATCAGTTTGAACATAAGCAAGGCCTACATCAGATTTTTCATTTAATAAGCCAGCTTTAATTAATTTTCGCTGTGCACAGTAATATTTTGTTAAAATTTTTCCTCTACCTTGTGCTTCACCTTTTTTTATTTTTAATGTACCAAACACTCTGTAACATAAAATAATTAAAATGTAAATGATTAATGATAAATGATAAAATAATTAAATTGCAAATGAATATAACTTAAATCAATTAAGGTAATAATACATATAAATAATGATTTGTATAAAAACAAGATTAATAATAAACGCAGATATTATTTGATAAAGATTTTTGATAAAAAGAAAAAAATAAAGAAATGTAAACGTACTTTATCTTCAGTAGGAAATAATTTTATTACACTATCACTTAGAAAAGATGCCCTTTCGCTTTTTATAGTATTTGTTATGTTAGGTGATAGCTCATTGCTGACAATTATTTTTGCTAATTTGTTTCTGAGGTCATTATTTAATCTTTTTTCATTTTTGTATATATTTAGTAACAATTGACCCTCTTCAGATTTTTTCAATAAAGATTCCAAATCCTGCAATAATAAATATAATGTCTAATATTATATAATCATAATATTACATATTATTTCAATATTTTAGAAAAAAAATCATAATTTACATATATATTATCAGTAGCTGCATATCTTATTTCTGTTACAGATACATCTTTATTTTTTAAGAATATATCTGAAAAGGGAATAGAAAAAGAAATACATTAACAATACATTAATTAAGCTAATATGAAAATAAAAAAATTTTTTAATATTTTAAGTTGTTAAATACATATAAATTACATATTAATTTTATTATTTATTATGTTTATAAAACTATTTTATTATTTTATTATATTATTATTTTTTATATTTATTAAATTTATTATATGTGTAAATTATTATAAATACAAATTAAATATAATTAAAAAAGAAAATATTCTTTATTTTTACCATCATCTTCTTGTAGATGTAGATGGTAAGGAAATGATTGGCGAAATATTTCCTGTCTCAACAGTTGTATCAATATTATTATTTTTATTTAATTTATTGTCTTCATCAGAATGTTGTATTTTGCGTTTTTTGTTTAGTATATTTAAAATATTTTCTTGCTGCGTAGATTGATCATTTCACATTAATATTTTCTTTATCTTGTTGTACAATCTGAAATATTTATTATATTAAGAATAGAGTAAGTTATAATTCTGAAGAAAACAGCTAACAGAATAATAAAATATAAAAAACATAATCTTAAATAAATATTTCATCTTCATCTAAATATTTCCTTAAATTTTTTTGGAATTTTCTACGAGATCCTATGTGGGATATTAAAATTTTAAGATTTTCCTCCGTTAGATCTTTAAATTGATCGATTTCTATTTCTTAAGCTATAAAATGATATATAGTATATTAAATATTAAAAATCGATATAATTTTCCGTGACTCGTGGATATAGGTTAAATATATACGACGGTTTCAATCATTGCTATTATATATTACCTGTTATATATATATATATATATATATATATATAATAGATAATATATATATATATATATAATAAGTAATATATATATATATATATATATGTATATATAAAAATAATAAGTAATAGCAATGATTAAAATCATCGTATATATGTAACTTATATCTACGAGTCGCGGAAAATTATATCAATTTTCAATATTTAATATATATCATTTTATAGATCAATATATATATATATATATATATATATATACACATAAATTTTTACATACCTATGAAGTGTTGAATTATTTCTTCACTACATCCCCAAAGATTCAGAAGGAATCGTGCATCACACATATTAAAATACTTAGAAGAAGCACAATGAACAAAGCACACCAGATCCATAGGCATGTCCGTACATGTACAATGCGTTATTGCGTCAACCGCTGGCTTTTGTTTCACTCATTCACTTGTTCGCTCACTTACTTCTGTGCATGTGTAACGCTGCTCGCGCCAATTGTACGCGGCATAATAAAACGATTTAAATATCTTTGGCAATCGGTTAGTTCTGGTTAGTAACTTTTATGTTGCTGTACGATATGAGCCTGACAGATATACACATTTTGCTACTTTTTTTACAAATTAGACAACAACAAACCGTTTTGCTATAGCTTACAAATTTATAGTTACGACAGCAAACACAGTTTTAACAAACGATGATTAGCTATGACAACTAAATTTTTTTTTCTGTATGGATTTCCGAAAAATAAGACAAAATTTCTACAGAAGAATCGAACTCTGCGTATAACAGAATGGTGGGTACTTTGAACATTTATTATAATGTTCTTCTACGTTATTATATAGACAACAAAAGTGCAATAAGTATTTTCGGTGAATATTCGTGTTTGTGAGTTTTTGTGTGGACATTCGCGCGGAAGAACAATTGCCCTACCGCGGAAGAACAATACCGTATGAAATATTATTAATTATTTATGTGAGCAGATTTGTATGGAGTAAAATATTGCCGTGTCGAATATGGCAGATTTTACATCAGCTGCTATGAGATAAGCTTCTGTACTTTTGTGTCACGGTATATTTTGATAACGATTTTAGCGACGTAACCTACGCATCCGAGATCGGCGGATTACCGTGCCTCAGGCGGATTGCCGTGCCTTTTATGCAAATTTAAACGTTTATAATTAAAAAGCTTTTGTCGAAATGTTTTTACTCTTGATTTTTATTTTATTTTATCATGAAGAATCACTCTTTAAAATTTGGCCCCGATCTGCCCGAACACCCAGTATATATATATATATATATATATATATATATATATACACAGGGTGTCCCATTTTAATCCATCCAGTCGAATATCTCGAAAGCCTGAGAGAGAAAAATGTTTCAGACAAAAGTTGTATGGTTTCAAGGGAACCATAAGATCGTATCATTGGTTTGACCTTGAAAAGTCATTTGAAAATCATGCGAAGGTTACTTCAATTTTTTAAAATAAAACATCTTATATATTTTTATATATTCTTGTAGCTCATCTCGAGATCTTTCCGAAACACTATAATAAAGTATTTCTTCATTGAATACTTTTCGAGTTATGAGGCTTAAAATAATTTTTTAATTTTACATAAGCCATAAAATATCTAGTAAAATATTCATTTTCGATTATCTTACCTTAATACTTTTATGTACAAAATAATGAGAGGAATCAATTGGTGTAAAGAAAACATACAGTTGTTTTTAAGAAAAAATATGGAATTATTAATTGCAAATTCCATATTTCTTCTTAAAAACAACTGTATGTTTTCTTTACACCAATTGATTCCTCTCCTTATTTTGTACATAAGAATATTAAGGCAAATAATTGAAAATGAATATTTTACTAGATATTTTATGGCTTATGTAAAATTAAAAAATTATTTTAAGCCTCATAACTCGAAAAGTATTCAATGAAGAAATACTTTATTATAGTGTTTTGGAAAGATCTCGAGATGAATTGCAAGAATATATAAAAATATATAAAATGTTTTATTTTAAAAAATTGAAGTAACCTTCACATGACTTTCAAATGACTTTTCAAGGTCAAACCAATGATACGATCTTATGGTCCCCTTGAAATCATACAACTTTTGTCTGAAACATTTTTCTTAGGCTTGGTTTTCGAGATATTCGACTAAATAGATTAAACTGGGACATCCTGTATATATATCTTATATATTATCGATAAGTTTAAAAATATAATTTAGTATAGTTAAAGAAATAATAATTATAATTAATGCAATGTGTATAATATAAACATCGTTTGAAATGTGTCTAAATTAAAGGTCAGTTTAAATTGCATCGATGTATCTAATCGGGATTAGACTGGTAGCGTAATTTCTTTGAAAAAATAAAGCGGTTTTGCGTTTATTTCATGGTCGAAGCCTCGATCGAAGTAAACCAGAATATATCCGTATCGATATGCCTTAATGACATGACGGGGCCTCGCTGTGGCTACCGAAACTTATGTGCGTCAAACGACCTATATGTAGCAATTCATGGATGATGAACCGTGGGTGTGTGCCGACGCTATAGTACATGAGCCCCTGGCATTCCTAAACCAGAGGTCAATTCGAATCAAATACGAGTGTTACGTCTGGTGGACTCCACTGGATTCTTTTCTTTCTTTAAAAAAATGATATCGTGAAGGAAAGAAATCAAGAATCGCCTTACATTTAAAACGCAAAGCGATCTTTTTTAAAAATAATAATAATGCATAAAAAAACGCAACCTAACCCGCGCATATAACCAACATTTGAACCTAACAAATCGAATACTGAGAGTGACCCAATCGAGATAGCGTCAATGAATCTCTAAATAAATTCTAATTCTAATAAATTCGTGAATTATGAGACGAAAAGTTGTCATAAGAAATATCAACCGCACCGTATTTATTAGTACTTTATATTTAAAGCCGCTCTATCTCAAGAATTTTTAGAAAATAAAGATCTACTGATTCTCAGGAAGATTGTTAAAATCTAAACATACAACAATATTCTTAAAATTGATAATGCACGTGCGCTCATTCGACAGACTATCCTCAAGCGTTCTTCGAATTATTAAATCATCATTGTTAAAATCTAAACATACAACAATATTCTTAAAATTGATAATGCACGTGCGCTCATTCGACAGACTATCCTCAAGCGTTCTTCGAATTATTAAATCATCATGAACGATAAGTTTATCAATTTACTCCCACTCTCTACTAGATGGAGCTAAGACTTAAGCCAAAGGGCTCAACCAATTAAAATCTTAAGAAACGCCTCTTCTCCCAAAAATCAGTCTCCTTTTCTTTAAGAAGGGAGTAATTGAATTATTTCATTTGTTCAAAAAGTTTCCCACCATCCAGTAAGGAGGAGGAGCAATAACTTTAAAAAAGGCAAGCGCAAGGCGCGATAGTGCAGTTGACAGTACAGTTCACAGTTACTTACGCAAAATATTCAACATTCATTCATTCTATTAGTCACAGTCAAGATTCAGTCATATTATCATTCTTGAGAATTAAATCTTAATTTTATTCAAACTATATAGCCTCGGGGATCCTTTCTTGCGTTATGCAATTGAGTTATTACTCTGTTTTATATCTCAGTGAAAATGGTTTTGTTGAGATTTAATTATGCATCGTGTATAAATGGATATTTATCGAAAATCTTTTGGTGAATATTTCCATTAGCCAGCTCTTCATGCTAATTACAAAGCTCCGACCTCAACCATTACAATTTTATCAACGCACTCATTTTTGATTCCAACAAGTAGTGAGTAAAAAAGTTTTTAAGAAAAAAAATACTCCCAACTGTTGCCAATAATAATTACAAAATAAAAAAGGAATTAATAAATTAAATAATAAAAAATATAAAATAAAATAAAAAGAAAAAAGTTTAATAAAAAACAAATAAAAATCTAAAGTAAAAAAAAATATTAAATAAATTAAAAAAAAAAATAAAAAACAAAAAATAAATGAAACAAAAATATTAAGTAATAAAAAAAATATTTCACAAATATTTAATATTTAATAATAAAAATATAAATTTAGAAAAGTTTGAAATAATATCTATTTGTAAATATTAATATAATTAACTTTAAACTATTATTAAATATTACTATTATTAAATATTAAATATTATTATATTGTAATATGATTTACAAAGTTGGGAGACGCCGTGCTAAAAACATACACGTACACATACACATATTTATGTATACACGCCGAACACACTTAGCGCGGCGTCTCCTGACTGCTCTTGTAAAATATAGAATTAATAATGATTACAATGTAACAAAGTAATTTGTTAATATTATTTAATTCTAAAATCTTAAGCATTTGTAAATCATATTACGCTAAATATATGAAGAATCAATTCAAATAAGAATAAATTGAAATAATAATAATTACTTCTCATATATATGTATAATTTTCTAAATGTAATATTTAATAATAATTTGAAGTTAATTGTATTAATATTTACAAATAGATATTATTTCAAACTTTTCTAAGTGTATATATTTATTATTAAATATTAAATATTTGTAAAATGTTTTCTTTATTACTTAATATTTTTGTTTTATTTACTTTTTGTTTTTTATTTTTTAAAATTTATTTAAATAATTTTTTTTATTTTAGATTTTTATTTGTTATTTTTTATTAAACTTTTTTTTTATTTTGTTCTATATTTTTTATTATTTAATTTATTAATTTCCTTTTCATTTTGTAAGTATTGTTGTTTGGAAATAAAGTAATTAATTTATAGCGAGAGAAAGCTGGAATTTGTATGAATGCACTAATGCGTACAGTGCATAATAAAGACTGTCGTATATAAAATTACAATAATAGAATTAAAATAATAAAATAATTAATATTACAAATTTTTATATTATATTATGTTATATATAAGCATATTATATTAAGTTAGTATTAACCAAAATTGTATTATATAAGTTATTATCAGGAACTAAATTTTTCTCATTAAGCGAAAACGCGAATTTCATCAAAATATGACATGTTAAAGTTGTATTTCTGTTTTTATTCGATCAATAGCTTTTGAGCAAGATTTTATCGCAACAAAACTCAAAATCGCTCTCAAATCGCGAATTTCATCTCAAATCGCAAAATTTCGTTTTTTTACCTGATTTTCATATTATTTCATTTATTTGAGCACATATTAACAATAAATGCAGAAAGCGGCATTAAACTATAGTATAGTCCGCGACAGCGATTCATTCTCCTTGCAAGAGGCCTCATGAAACGAATCGTCGCGCACTATACGAATTGGAAGCGCTGCCTTGTAAAATAATCTCTATCGATATCTCTCTAGACTCATATTTTTTCATATATTCAGATTTTAGAAACAAAAAAATTTATTTTAATTTTCAATTTTAGTTTTATTCAATGATAGAGGAGAAATTTAATAATCTATTTCCTTTTCTTCTACATTAAGATGTTAAATTCAAAGAAATCCTACTTTTTATTTTTCGTAGTTGTGTTATTATTAATAAAAATCATTATAACATAATGTGTGAAGGCCATTTCTTCTCTTCCTTATAATCATAAAATATATCTATATACTGCAGTTATAAGTAACAGAGGTCGATAATTCATTTCAACTAGAATTTAAGTCAAAATGATGGAAAATCAAGTAAAACGCAATAAAATGCGAAAAGTTCAGTTCCCTGGTTATTATATTATAAGATTATTTAATGCAAATAATGACAATAATAGCTCGTAGAATTAATTATAGTTATAATTATAATTAGTTATGTGTGTGTTACTATAAATTTGTACTTATTTATACTATTGCAAAAACGGCGTTACGTATCATTTGATTCAAACAGCATTATGTGAATATACAGAAAACGCATAAACCATTTTTTTTAAATCCATTCTTACTTTTCTTATAATCAGAATTTCTTTTTATATAGTAAACGTGCCCCTAGGCCAAAGAGAAGATACAAATAAATTAATATAAAAAATTTAAAATTCAAATTAAACAATTATATATACATATATTATTAAATACAATTTCATTTTTATTTATTTACAATTATTTTTATTTATAGAACTATTTTATACATATATAATCTTTTGTCAAACAATTTTTAAAGATTTTAATTCTTTTTGGAATAATGCCAAGTATTTCCGTAGAGAAAAATAAATTACAATGGAATGCAGCTAATAAAACGTCATGGCCTGAGTCCCGATCTTGATGCCATTTTCCCCACTCCAAGCGCATGCTAGCGGCGGAACGCCGCGAAAAGCAATACCGTCTATACCGGTCTAGTGATGGTAGCAAAGAGGGCACCGTTGTGTAAAAAATAAAAAAAAAAAATATATATATATATAAAATACATACATATATATATATATATATATATATATATATTACTGATTTTCAGTGGCTTATTTTTTTGTTATTTTATCTTATATCTCACTGATTATGGTCAGTTAATAAAATTCACTATAAAACCAATAAATTTCATTGTAAAACTAGTAATCGTTAGTTCGTTTACCGCTACGATCGCTATCTCTCTCGTATTTAGTTTTAATCATAAGAATTATATAAAGTTTGGAAAAAGCAACAGATAAAATTAAAAGTATTACTTCGATTTAATTTCTGATATAATCTCAATAAAGAGACTTCAGGTATTAAATTGATCTTATATAAATCGGACAAATAAATGTCTGACGACTTAATGAAAATTATGAAGAGATGAATTATGGTTTAATATTACTAATAGAAAGAAATATTACTGATATTGAGAAATATTACTGATTGAAATAGTTAAACTTATTAACTGATTCTTTCAATAAAATATCACTGATTTACAGTGCTGTACTTATAACTGCTATAATCATTAACATTTACTGTTTTTCAGATTTTTGATAATACACTGATTCACTTTTAGAGAATATATATATATATATAATAAATTATTATATTTTCTTTTTCTACGCGATGCCCTCTTTGCTACCATCACTAGACCGGCATAGACGGTACTGCTTTTCGTGACGCTCATGGCAACACTTGATCAGATTAATCATTCGAAGTCAGTTACTATTGTGATCGCTAGCTAAAACACGCTACTGCGTTACTTATTGTTTGAGCCAAGCTGTATTGAATAACACAAAAAATTATGTACAAAGAGTGGATTTATATACCAATTTTTACTCACTAATATGGATTTTGAAAAGCATACATAGTAACACCATTGTATGTAATAACATAATCGTACGAACGAATTGCCATAATTACATAATAAGATAAAAGATATAGCAAATATTGAAGTGAACTTAATTACACGCTGCGTGTGCTTGAATATGGCTGAAAATGTTACAAGATCTATAATTCTATAACTTTTTTGATCGTTTATAATTTGATTATCTTTTTATTAACTGCTTTTCTACTATAATATTATTGAAAAAGAAAAGCTGATAATAATTGTATTCTTGTATTCGCGATACAATCCAATGAATATGTACCATTTTGTCATTTGTTCTCCTAAAAAAAAAAATAGAAATTATTTACTTATTAAGAATTCTCTAATTTATTTTAAAATATATACTGTGATTGTGACCATAAGAAGGAATCAGAAAACATAATATTAGAAGATAATAACTTGCAATTCGTTAAAACTGAATTTTAAGGAATTTATCGAAAATAAATGTATATATTTATACATATTAATATTAATTTGATTAGCACATCCGAATTAATAGAGTGAGAAAAACAACTAACTGAGGATTTAACGAACCGATTGAGTGCAAACATTTACGAACAATTCATATGTTTGGAACAATTTTATGTATTTTATTGAAAGGTTTAATACTGACAAAGGCAACTATCACGCCGAAAGATTATACCACTTTAAACAGCCTCCATAAAGAAAGTGTTTCCATGTGTCCGAATTTAAGTTTCATGTAGGTAAGAGATATTTTTTACTTGGTTAAGAAACAATTGAATGTTATTGCAGCTAGTAGTGTAAAAATGAATGATAAATTATATATTCTATCTATATAATAAGAGATATGAAGAAATAAAATAATTCAATATAAAAGAAAAAGATACGATGTTGTAAAAAAAGATGGATAAAGTTTCGCAATTTTATTTTTTCAAATGGATATTATATAGTATATTAAATTTAATTAAAACGGTATTTTACAATTTGACTGTATTATTTTGTCTCTCTCTATATATATATATATATATATAAGTATATATATATATATATATATATATTATTTTTAAAAATAACAATTTTTAAAATTAATGAAGTTTTCTGTCTACTATCTTTATGTTATTTTTCTTCAATTTCTTAAATTTATGTGTCTTTCTAGACATTTATGATATTTATAACATTTATTGATATAGTAAGATTTATACTAATGTAGATTTTATTTTAAGAAATTAATTTATAGAAAGTTAGTATCACTTTTTGTGTTAAGGATAATTATAAGAGCGTCCCAGAATACTACATACAAGCTTATGAGAAGTTAGAGATCAATAAACTGAACAGAAAAGTCTTATACCATTTTATAATTTTTGCAATAATAACAGAAATATTAAATATTAAAATCGGACGAAAGAAAGGAGCGCTCGAGCAGCTGAGCGCTCCTTTCCTTCGTCCGATTTTAATATTTAATATTTCTGTTTTTATTACGAAAATTATAACACGGTGGGCCGTATAACTCGAACGGCTGAGTGTTTCTCATCCCATTTTAATATTTAATATTTCTGTTATTATTGTGAAATAAAATGATATAAGACTTTCAGTTTATTGATCTCTCCTCACAAGCATTTGTATGTAGTGTTCTGGGACGTTCTGTATAACGGAACAAAGTTACTAAATATCGAGATAGAAAATCTGTCTAATAAAAAAATCATTCATCAAACATTCTTCAAATTATATCTATTAACGCTAATATTTTGATTGACATTCAATAACAATCGCTAGAATTTATATTAATTTTCATTGCACATATATATCGATTTATATACAATTATATGCACATATTCTTATCGAGACATTATTGGTTTATATTATCGGTTTATATTATCGATTTATACTTATCATTTTCAGGATTTGTTTCTGTTAAAAATATAACGACATTTGAAAAAAAAACTTGACAGTTATAAATAAAAGAATTTATATAATTTTATGACTAATATTTAATAACTGTAAAGAAACAATATTTTTAACCTTCTTAACCTTGAAATACAAACATTAATAAAATTTTATAATATCGGCAAATTTTGGAAAGAAATTTGAGTTACGGTAAAATTTTAGATGAGCTAATTAATCTATCATGAAAGAATCAAATCATTAAACAAAATTGTTTTAATAATTGCAAAAAGCTACACTTTCGCTTATATTATTTGCTAAAAACTGTTATGAATCTTCATTGACCCTTATTAACCTATTGATTTTTTTTATATGAATTATGTTTGATATACAAGACGCCTAAAAACCTATTAATTTTTTTTATATGAATTATGTTTGATATACAAGACGCCTAAAAAAAATAGATTTTACAATATGAATAAAACTACAATGCATTCAATATATATCATTTAGGAGTGGTATATAAGGAGTGATATATATCAGTAGTATATATAGTATTATTAAACAAATAAAAAACGAATGGCAATTTTTCATTTAATTTTATAATTTATACAATTTATACAATTTATCATTAAAAACACCAGAAATAATCACTTCAACGATACACTTAATTCTTTTCGTATATTATGTTTTATGAAGGATATTTCAATGTCCGAGAAAAATGATCATCATATACTAAATTTCAAATCTGATCGGAGTCATTCTGACAATACTGTGAAAAATGAGCGAGAAGTCGATGAAATTCCACTTGCAAATATTCCTACGATCTATGCAGAATCTATCGGTAAGTTGCATAAAATAATAAAACATAAAATAAAGTGCATAAAACATTAATAAAATCTGTGACGAAAAAGTGTAAATATAATTTAAATTCAAGGGAGAGTGGAAATCAAATCTAAAAATATCTCCCAGTAGTGAGAAGAATGTAAATTCTAATTCCGTCCAAAAAAGAAATAGAAAAGCATAATATAATAAATAAACATAACATTGTCATGAACATAAAAATTGTCATGATTTAAAATAAAGTCAATTTTATTAATTTGCTACTTTCTTTTAAAACAATCATAAATATTAGACTTCTGATTTCTAAGCTATAGGAATTTTTCGAAAAGTACGTAATTTTATTAAAAGTTATTTATTCGTATTTGCCATGAATTAACGATTACTTTTCTAAATCTTAAATGCAAAAAAAAAATGCAAAAAATTCTTATATTTTTATTTTTTTAAAGGTTAATACTGTGCTAATTTCCTAATATTTTATAGTTTATATTAATTTTTTTCTCTTTCCTTTTTTTCACATTAAATTGTTCTTTCTGATTTACTGTGATAATCCACTTAATCTTATATATATAATTATGTTAATATATCTTAAAATCTCTAGAAAACAGTTTAAACAAAAAAATATTTCTCAGAGCATTTGTACAATTCGACAGTCAATTCACAAAAAAAGTAAACGACATTTTTGTAACATTGAAGTAATGAATCTAAATTTTCAGTTTGTATTCTTTCATTTTTGTTTCTTTTTCTTAAACTCAACGACAAAAATATATCAAAATATTAATTCTGTTATAATTTTACTAAATATAAAAAGACTAAAATGTTATTCTTTTACAGATGGAACCAACCTAATTTTATTGATGAAATAATACAAGGATACACAGTGCAATGTTTTCTCATCAAGGACTTAAAAGAGATTCAAATCTGCGACGATAAAAATATCACAACTATAAAATTGGTGCACACGGTGCACAATCTAACATCTAACACGACATATTATTTTCGAGTACATACGCAACTACTAAAATTGTTGCCGGTCCTTACACGGATTTAATCAATGTGTTGACTACACATGAAAATACAATACCTAAAATTATTGCTTACATCCAATCTAGATATCCAAATATTGGACGTGGATTCAAACACCTTTACTAATTCCGGAATACTAATGTTAGAGTATGTATATTGATAAAAAAATAATTATAATTATCAAATTATATTTGACACTATAAAGTTAAAGTTATTATTACTACGTAGTAGTATAATAATAAGTTTATTATTAACATTATAACACAAGTTTATTATCAATTATAGTAATTATAGTAATAATAACTATATACATAACATTATAGTAATAATAACTATAAAATTAGAAATCTTAACTAATTTTTTTATATAATTATAGTTGGCTCTTTTTTCAGATTTATACCATTAAATACCGCTTATTCGAACATATAATTTATTGGAATATCCGAACAGACCTAATGATATTAAACATTAATGAAAATAAAACCACAAAAATAGCTAACTTTCATGATCGTCTACATGATCTCTGCATTGACTAGCAAGCAATCTATCAGGTAGCAAGAAATTTATATAGGATCTATGAAGACTTAGACTATTTTTACATTGTAAAGTTCGACTTAACAATGTGGGAAATGGCATAATTAAATTTGATGAGATTTTCAAAACAAAAATTGCTAATGACCATTTAAATGTATCGTCTATGGGGTACGTTTACTACTGTTCATTTGAAAAATAATTTTCCATTAAAGATTTATGCAAAGATTTTTGTAATTTTTCTATAATTTTACGTAGTTCTATAATTAAAATCACAAGTAAAAAGAAATAAGTTATTACATAATTACATAAGAATTTCGAATTTCTACTACATATAAGTTCTGGTTTTGTTAAAATAATATTTTATAATGTGTAAAATAATTATATATTTTAGATAAATGTTCTAGTTTTGACGCTTATTATAGCAATAGTATTGAATAGCAGCCAAGAAAGTAAATTGGCCGTGACCTACAAAGTGCATTGGAAGTCAATTAGTGAACGGCACGCAACAAAAGAGCAAACAATTTATCAATGTGCCGAAACGTACGGAAGACGGCAGATTTTTGACAAAGATTAACTTGTCGCTACCAATACTTGATGTACGAGCATGTGAATCCAAATAATTTCAGCGATTTCTACAATGAGAGTTTAAGTAAGATCGTTCACTTATACTCAGAACCAAACAATATTACTTTGAGTCGGATTAACATAAATAGCATGGATATCTCATGGATCTCAAACATCAATCAGACGGTCTTTTCTATACTAGAGTATAAAAACGTTGCAACAGAAAAGTGGCAAACAATGAATTATATTAAAATGAATTATAACAAAGAAATAATAGATCATATCGAAAATTAATAATCGGGAACTTTATACAAATTTTGCTTGATGTTGAGATATCCCGAATATGAGGAAAATTTTACATGGCTGATGAAAGATTTATTTTTTTCAATACTTGGTAAGCAAACAAAGATATCCATATAGCACAAGTTTACAGATATATTAAAGAATAATTTAATTGAAACATTGCAATATTGCAAATCGACTGCGAAACTCTGCTGAGATTGTTATAAAATTGTGATGAAGTTAAGATGTCGACTTTTTGCAATAAAATATTTTAGTAATATTACAGTGTAATATTACAGTGTAATATATTGAAAAGAATGCAATGTTATTGCAACCATATAATAATATTACGTATAAAATATTTTTACTTTTGATGGATAAATATCTTAGTAACGTATAATTAAATTAAAAAGCTTGATAGAAATAGAAGTTCGCAATATCTAAGATAATCATATTATATTTAATATATTGGAAAATATATTATATTTAAACATAATCATATAACATAAAACATTATATTTTTATAAAAAATTATTTTAAACTCTTACTTACAAATCACTTTTTTATTTTAAAAATTGTTCTATATATTCCTATAATGGATACTTTATACATATAAAAACATTAATTATAGAATTAATTAAACATTTCTAATTATATTTTCATTTAAAATTCCGTTATAATTATATATATTTGCATGTGAAAAATACATAAAAATGCATAGAAAAATATCATATTAAGCTAATATCTAATTCATACTTTGTTAATTTATATTTTTACAATATTTGCGTAATGTTGCATTGCAATTTGTAATATTGCAATATTGTAATATTGTTGAAAAAGTAGTTGTAACATTCTGTGCTGTGTAGATATTATAATATTATGTACTAATATTTTTAGATATGAATAGGTCTAAAATTAAAAAAAATTAAATTTTTTGTAAGAAGGTTATAAGTAAAAATAAATTTGTAAAAACATACACACACGAAGATATTAAAATTATATTTTTGCTTAATATAGATATTTCGAGCACTTCTGGAATAATAGTGAAAAAATACTTATTATTGATGTTAGGTTTTATCGTTATAGTTACTATAATCTGCCTCTGCTACTTTTATTGTTGTAAGTATAGGTATTGATTTGAATTGTAGATTATACATATATATCTGATATAATATCCAAAAATTTACTGAAAATGGTAATTTATTTATATAAAACTAAACAAATAAATTTACTAAAAACAGTAAATTTTATAATATATATTATTATGTAATTAAATCGAAATTTTATAACTGTGCATCGTCAAGAGGTAATAATGAACAATGTTTGTCTTCAACAATAATCGATATAAAATTGGCAATTCTATATGAAGTACTTCACCGAAACACTTAATTCAATATGGTTTACAATCCTATGTTACATTGTAATCCGGATGAATGTACGATAACTAAAATCGCACGTAAACAAATTACATTTACAAAACTTCTTGGTAGCGGCGCATTCGGAATGATAAAAATTAATTTTTTCAATCAATGTTTCAAATTAATTTCTGGATCAACAAAACAGATATGTATGTATTTTCTAATAAAAATATAAATTATATAAATTTTTATTAGATTTTAATAGATTATAAATAATATAAAATTTAGATAAGACAACAAACATGCATTTTATTCTATATTTTTCGTTGAATTATTTAATATAAAGTAAAATATAATATAATATTACTTGACATTAAACTATATATTTTTCTAATGAAGTACGCATGTAAATTTGTGTGAAATATTTCGCAGGTGTTTCAAGGAAATGTGAAGAACTTAGAAAGATCGGGCACAGAGATATTCGTTGCAATAAAATCGTTTTGGAAAGATGCTTCTTCCCATGAGAAAAAGAAATTGTTAAAGGAAGCCAAGCTTATAAATCATTTTCGACACAAACATATATTAAGATTGTTGGCCGTTTGTTTAGATGGGGATTCTCTATTAGAGCTAGTGTTGGAATTCATGGAAACTGGTGATCTGTTAAAATATTTGAGAGATTGTCGAAATTTGGAAGTGTCAGATTCACATGCTCTGTGTTTGCAAGATTTGCTCGTCATGTGCGAAGATGTTACGCGAGGTTGTTGCTACTTGGAAGTATAAGAGATAATAAAAATGCGAAAAAGTTGACAAGACATAATATCATTGTATTGATCGTTTGTTTTAATCGAGGGCACTTTGTTTTATCTTGACAAGGACAGCCCGCTAAGACTGAACAAAAGACATTCGCATTTCACCTCTAGACAAGTAACGAATATTTATTCCGCGTGATAATAGCTCGTGACTGAGATCGATCCAACGGATCCACATTTCATCGATTACAGTTTATTAGAAGTAAGATTCGAGCGCCTTTTCAAATTGCTTGAGGTAGATCCTTTTAATTGTTACGGTGCGAATTTAATGTTAAACGTAACGGACATAAGATTGTTTCTGGTGTGATAAACTCTTATATGTATTTCTCTTGTGCGGTCATTAGTGTCGAGTTCCGTGAACGCGAGTTGCGTGAGTACAGTGTACTATTTACCCTTTCACAAGGGACACTAAGTAACAGTCCGGATATGGAGTTTGAAAGCAAATTTACCGTATTCAAGAAGAAGGTTCTTCGCAAGTGGGAACTAGTCACATGGAATAAAAAACGAATTAATTAAACGATTAAGTGATTAATTAAATGATTAAATGAATAATCCGAAAACGTGGAAGGAGCTCGCTACGCGACGGATAGGCTTACGTGTAATTGACTCATCGAATTCCAAGGATATGCATCGATGGAGGACAGTGAGGCAATCGAGGAGACTGAGATGACTAACGGGACGACGGCGCGAGAAGAGTGTGTAGATATCGTGGCGTCGGATGTGGAGCCACGCGACAATGATAAGGATGGAGCTTATGCTCTTATATTGAGAGAAAGAATTCTGGGAGAGAGAGAACAGCAGTTACTTAAACGAGAATTGGAGATACTGCGTAATTCTCCCATGATGATAAGCACGGAGTCAAGTAACAGTACTATTCCGACGCCTGGTATTAAGAATATTAAAGGATTGCTGCCTGAATTTGACGGAACGGATAACGCTTTTTGGAAGTGGAAACAGCAACTGCAGCTATTAAAACATTCCTATTTGGACGAGAGTTCAATGCGGACATTAATTAGGTCGCAATTAAAAGGACGCGCGCTATCGTGGTTCTATTCGAAAGCCGAATATTTGACATTGAACATAGAGGAGCTGCTCAAGAAAATGGAGCAGATATTCGATTTGCATCCTGGTAAACTGACACTAAGAAAAAAATTCGAATCTCGGATTTGGAGAAGAGGTGAGCCATTTTGCGACTACTACCACGACAAGATGATTCTTCGCCAATCGGATACTGATTGCAAAGGACGAGACCCTGAATTATATTATCGAGGACGTGACGGATCAGCGATTGCAGGATCACGCTCACATGATGAATTACCAAACAGGAGCTGAAAGCATTTGACTGTTGAAAGCATTTGAGAAGGTCCAACCTGACTATAAGCGATAGTGACGCTAGCACGAAAAAAATGGAACAAGAATGATAAGCAGAAAGACGGAGGTGTCGTTGGCCAAGGGAAAGGCGATCAAATACTACAAATGTTTACAAAGGCGATAGGACACATCGCGCCGCAATGTAAGCGAACATCGATGAAGAAAACATGTGTGCAGGTCGACGGAACACTTGGCTAGAGAATGTTCGAAACGAGATCAATCTTCGACGCCAGAGATGTCTAAGGACTTTGCGCAGGCGATATCAATAAATATTGTGCAACTTGATGAGCCGTACATGATTCCCATAAAAATTACGATCGAAAATACGAACAGCGAATCATATAAGTATGTTAGTGACGCGGTAATCGATTCCGGATCGCGTATTAGTTTGGTGCGAAGCGATGTGATTCCGAGAGAGATACGTTTATTAAAGGAAGAACATGTCAGCCGGTTTTTCGGGCTTAACGGTTCGCAGTTAAAAATTGACGGCATGTTTTACAGCATATTGGAGACTAATGACATGTATATTAGGATGAAATTCTATACAGTACCCAGCGGCACTATAGTGTATAATATTTTCCTCAGAAGAGATTTTTTAAATTGCCCACGGTTACGAGTTACATTCGGAGAAACTTTCAAAATTATCAGTAACGAGGAAGTATGTGCAGTTAATCAACTAATGCACATAGAATACAACTTTACTCGTTCGTGTGATGAGTTAAAAATTAATCCTGCTGTCGATAAAAGTGTGTTCGCGCGAATTGGCGAAGCGTATGAATTATGTTACTTCAAAAATGTTCAGAGAGAAAGATGCGTACCCGATTTTCAAATGATTATTGTATACTCAAGCATGTACAGCTCATAAATTCGCGTACGCGTAGATTATCGTTTGCGGATAAAAAGATTTTACGTAAAATTTTGGATGATCTTTCGGAATTATTCGACGGAGTTGTTCACCGTATGCGAGTCCAATCGTTCTAACAACAAAAAAAGACGATAATTATCGATTGTGTGTCGATTATCGCAAGCTAAATAAGATCACTATACGTGATAATTTTCCAATCGAATTAATTGACGATAATATCGATCGTTTACAAGATAAAAAATATTTTATGATTTTAGATTTAAAGGACGGATTTCATCATGTAAAATGTACGAAAATCTACGAAATCACCTCGTTTGTGACGCCGCTAAGGCAATTCGAATATTTGCGTATGCCCTTTGGTCTAACAAACGTGCCGCATGTTTTTTAGCATTTTGTACATGCCGTATTCGAACCGTTAATCCGAGAAAACAAAATATTGATTTATCTCGATGACTTATTGATTGGAACAAAGGACATAGATGAGCACATTTAATCCATCTTATCTAAAGTCTTTGAGGTGGCAAGTAAACATCACTTTCGGCTGGATGTTATTTTCGCTCAAACGGAAATAAAATATTTAGGATATTACATTAATGCGTTAGGTTAGGTTCGACTGATGGTATGATGTTCAACTGAGCGATGGGAACATCGAATCTATTCTTAATTACCCAATATGTGTAATGTAAAAGATGTACAAAGATTTATTGGATTGGCGAGTTATTTTTGTCGATTTATTCGAAACTTCTGGGTATTAGCAAAGCCATATGAGGTGATAAGAAAAAACTCTACTTTCAAATTTGAGTCTGTTGAGAATTCCACATATGAAACACTCAAGCGATATTTAACTAATAGACCAGTAACTAATAGATCTTGTGATTTATTCACCACAGGTGGAAACAGAATTACATTGCGAAGCACTAATGATTTTGACGGTATTTTGTTGCAAAAACAAACCGATAATACTTGGCGTCCAATCTCATTTTGGAGTCAACGAACAACGTCTGCCCAGTCGCAGTACCATAGCTTTGAATTAGAATATCTTGCTGTTATATATGCGCTGAAAAGCATATATCTTTCAGGACGAAAATTTAAAATCATTACAGATTGCGATAGCTTCCGTCTGACTTTGAATAAAAGAAAATCCTCGAATTTCGCGTTGGCTTTATTTTTGCAAAATTATGATTATGAAATTGTCCATCGCCCAGGTAAGAGGATGAGTCACATTGACGCATTTAAAGAATATTTGAAATCCGAATTTGATCGAGCACGTCTTGGTAGCGGTGGGTACACCGAGAGCGAATGGATAAATTTAATCGAATGATAATTCCAATGCCGGCAAAGCTCAGAGATATCTTCGAAATGAGATCGCGTTTTAGATCAGATAGAGTTTTCTATAAACAATACTGTTTGCAGTGCGACGGACGAAACACCTTATTGTTTGGTTTCGAGTAACGAGGAAAATGGAACGATGTGTTACGCGATTTAATTCATCAAGATTGTAATGTAATACCCGATTTT
This sequence comes from Camponotus fellah, assembly GCA_030586385.1. NCBI lineage: Eukaryota > Metazoa > Arthropoda > Insecta > Hymenoptera > Formicidae > Camponotus > Camponotus fellah. The sequence continues at coordinate 35,009 of JAPIVC010000352.1, forward strand.
GACTCACATAGGAATAATGCTCAAGCGAAAATAGACGAAGTGCAACGCAAAGGTGCTGAACGATATAATTTAAGACAGAGGGCTGCGCGCGAGTAAGGTTCGCGACTTTGTTGAGATTCGTAATATTGAAACAACGACTAGAACTAATGAGAAGTTGATGCCGAAGTTTAAAGGCTCATATCTTGTAAAGAAAGCGTTAGATCGCGATCCTTATGTTGTTGCCGATATCGACAGATTTTAATTGACTCAACGGCAATATGGGCATATTGGCGTCAGATGCGTCCTTATATGCGAACGTAAATTTAACATTTAATGATTTTATTTTAATTGTTCATTATTTATAAATTGTGTGTGCGATGAATGTTAGTTTTAGTTTTATGTTTGACCGGGACGGCCAAAAGTCAGGCTAACCGAACTGTAAGCGATAATGGAAATGCGAAAGAATTGACGAGATATAATATCATTGTATTGATCGTTTGTTTTGATCAAGGTCACCTTGTCTCGTCTTGAGACAGAGGCAGACCGCTAAGACCGAATAGAAGATGTTCGCATTTCGCCTCTAGACAAGTAATGAAAATTTATTCCGCACGATAATAACTCGGGATTCTAAAATCGATTCAACGGATTCACATTTTACTGATTACAATGGATACAATTTGAAGAATGTTTGATAAATGATTTTTTACTCCCGACTGTTGCCATCCTACGGTTGGCAAAAGGCGGAAGAAGTGCGTTTCACCAGGGATCGATTCTGGCCGCTATTCTCAATAACAATAACATAGTTCGGTGTTATCTTTTGCTCAGTTTTTTATTAATCAAGGATGATTTATTTATTAAACAGATTTTCTATCTTGATATTTAATAGCTCTGTTATATACATTATCCTTAACACAAAGAAATGGTGCTAATTTTCTAAATGAATTTCAATTTTTTAAATAAAATCTACATTAGTATAAATTTTACTATATATTAATAAATATTATTATAAATATCTAGAAAAATAAACAAATTTTAAAAATTGAAGAAAAATAACAAAAAATCTATTGTTAGTGTTATCGTATGTATATATGAATTAGTGTTATCGTATGTATATATTAATGTAGCAGATAGTAGCCAGAAAACCTCATTAATTTTAAAAATTTGTTACTTTTAGAAATAATAATTTATTAATATATATATATATATATATATATATATATATATGTATATATATATATATATAGAGAGAGAGAGAGAGAGAGTGAGAGAGAGAGAGAGAGACAGAGAGAGAGAGACAAAATAATAGTCAAATTTTAAAATATCGTTTTAATTAAACGTAATATACTATATAACATTCATTTGTAAATGAAATTTCGAAACTTCATCCATCTTTTTTTACATTTTACGTACTTTTTTCTTTTATATTGAATTGTTTTATTTTATTTTATTTTGTTATATAGATAGAATATATAATTTATTATCATTCATTTTTAATTACACTACTAGCTGCAATTCAATTGTAACATTGCAAACATTCAATTGTTTCTTAACCAAGCAAAAAATATCTCTTACCTACGTGAAATTTAAATTCGGACACATGGAAATACTTTCTTTCTGGAGGCTGTTTGAAGTGGTATAATCTTTCGGCGTGATAGTTGCCTTTGTCAGTACTAAACCTTTCAATAAAACACATAAAATTGTTCCAAACATAATTTCCATTTTTTTCTACATGTTTACACTCAGTTGGTTCCCGTTAAATCCTCAGTTAGTTATTTTTCTCATTCTGATGTGCTAATCGAATTAATATTAATATATATATATATATATACACATATATTTTCGATAAATTTCTTAAAACTCAGTTTTAACAAATTGCAAGTTATCTTCTAATATTATGTTTTTAAATTTTTCTTTATGGTTACAATCACAGTATATATCTTAAGATTAAATTAGATAGTTCTTAGTAAGTGAATAATTTTTATGGTACATATTCATTGGATTGTATCGCGAATACAGAAATATAATTATTATTAGCTTTCCTTTTTCATTAATATTCAAAAAAGTGTTATTATAAAAATTAAAACTACAACAAACATTATTGATATTTGTAAGATATGAAAAGTAAGGTAAAAGTACCAGGTTGAACACGTCTCAGTGTTTAAACAATGCAGTAAATATCTATTATTATTAAGTTTTCTATGCATAGTTACCAAATTATGAATATTTAATTCGCATTTTTAAATATTTATTTAAAAAAAGAAACAAAAAGATTAAAACGTAAAATGATTTGTAAGCAGAAAAAAAATTATTTTTATAAGTAGTAGTTGTCTATTTTAACATTTTCAATGGTTTCTTGATTCGGTTAAGACAGGCCGTTTACTACTTAAGAATGTATTTCCTATATAAATTATGTTTTTGTAAAAAGTAAAAGTTATTTAGATTTTTAAAAAAAACATTGTTGAAGTAAAATTTTTATTTTATTAAGTAAATTTATTTACAATAAATATAATAAATTTAATGTTTATTTACTGGTACATAAAAATTTAGGATTGCCCTAAATATTGACCACTTGTTTATTTATTGGTACAATTACACTAAAAGTGCTTGTACTAGTAGTGAGACGCACATAGCGAGATAATACGCACAACACAAATAAGAAAATTTTTTCGTTAATTATAATTTTTCAGTAAGTATTTTTATATTTTAAATAATCTATAATTAATTTAGTAATAATAAACTTAATAACTAATATATATTTATATAATAATAAATGAGAGGTGTGAGAAAGCATATTGACAAATAACCTTAAAATTATACATTAACTTTCCTTTCTTTTCTTTTTGTTGTTATATTTAGATACTTATTTTGAAAAATAAGATGCCAAAAGAGAAAAGAAAGAAAAAAAGATGTGGATATGCACAGGCAGATGTTAATTCTGCTTTGGAAGCAGTAAAAAATACGTTATTGAGAATTGCTAACACAACATTTGGTCATAGACATAGTAAGTATAGACCGAGTATCCATTGTATAAGCGTTAAGTATAGGAAAAGAAAGACAAAAGATGTAAAATGAGTTTCCTTCTCTTTTCAATGCCGGAGAAGTGGGGAGCACTTCTCCACATCTCCTCGCGCCAGCTCGTCATGGAGGGGTCTATACTTACTATGTCTATGCATTTGGTGTACCTAAAAGCACACTTTACACAAATAAGGAAAAAATCTCAATTGAAGCTAAAATGGGTTTATCAACGTATTTAACAAAAGATGAAAAAAGATTAGTTGAATGGATTTTTCTTGGCGAACGTGGATTTCCGGTAATAAAAAATCAACTATTAGACAGTGTTTAACAACTTATTATTAAATTGGAAAGAACAATCTTTTACTAATAATAGATCAGGTAGACATTGGTACGAGGGATTTCTTCGTCGTCATCCTGAATTAGCAACAAGAATCGCTCAAAATTTAACACATACTCGTGCTTCAGTAACAAAAAAAGAAATACGTAACTGGTTCAATGAAGTCTATCTACACTTGACTGAATTAAATTTACTGGAAATTCATTCTTCTAAAGTATATAATTGTGATGAAAGTCATTCATTTCTTTTGTGTCCAAAACCAGACCAAATCATTACTAGAAGAGGATCTAAATCTGTATATAAAATAGTCAATGCAGAGAAAAAGAAAGCCTTACTATGTTATTCATGGGAAATGTAGTAGGATCTATGGTTCCACCAATAATAAAGTATAAACGAATGCCGTACTCAATATCTATCTCAATATCTAGTGAATTTACAAAAAGCTGATACATAGGTTTATCTGAGAAAGAAGACTGCAGAATCATTTTATGAATATATTTCAAATTGCTTTCATCCATGACTAGTAAAAAACAATATTGAAACAATATTGAATTTCCAGTCATTTTATATGTCAATGGACATTCATCCCATTCAACGTTCCTAGTAGTTGAATTTTGCCGAAAAATAAACATGGAATTAATTGATTTATATCTTAACGCCATTCACATTTTACAATCATTAGATGTTGCTGTATTCCATCCATTTAAAAATGCTTGGAAAGAAATAGTAAATAATTGGCGATTAGAGAATGGAGGTTTAGGAAGAGAAAAATTTGCTTCATTATTATTAAGGAACATTAGATTCTATGAATTTAACAGAAACCGTAAAAAATGGTTTTAAAGCTTGTGGTTTACTATCATTTTCGGCTGATAGTAAACTATAACATATTGAATAAAAATAAAAAAATATAGGAAACGAACAAGAAAGCAGTGCTACAATTACTACTTTGAATAATGATCAAAGGGAATATCAAACACAATTACAATTTTTTGAACGAAATTTAGATAGTAAAATATTTGAAAGTTTCAAGATTACGTTATTGAAAGGATCAAATAATATTGAAATTCAAAATGAAGGATTTTTTAAATTGGATAAAGTTGGAAAGCCAATCTTTTTTTATATTGGATAAAGTTGAAAAGCCAATCTGGTATGTAAGTAATTTTTCTACTAAAATATTTAATAACTTTAATTAGTATTTAATTGTGTTTTCTTATTATCCTAATTGTTATTATTATATAAAATTATAAATAATATTTTTGTACTTAATTTACTATCTTCATCAATTAATCAATTTAGGAGAAAAAATTATTATTGAAGAATATAGAGAAACACTCACAGAAAATAGTGTAGTTTTTGAGTTAAAAAGGAATAATAATGATATATCGATAGATTCAGATATAAATATTAATGATCTAAACATGACTATGCATTCACCATGTATCGATTTTGAAATGTTATTAAATGAAACTGTTGAGATTTCTAATTTACATAATAAAAAGAATGTAGAAACTGTCTTGGCACCATTAAAATCACTAATACTGATGTTTCAATAAATTGCATACTACAAGGTATATAAATCTAAATTACATCTCATTTGAATTAATATAGGATAATATAAATATTTTTATCGTATGTATTATTCTTTTAGAAAATTCAAAATCATGGTGTTTTAAATAATGATGCTTCAATGATTAACGATATCAATATCAATGATCATACAATTGATACTACTTTAAATAAATTAACCGAAAGTGAACTTGTTATACCAAATTATCAAATATTCCATCTCCATTTAAAAATATTTTATTTTGGCCAAAATTATCTGAAAAGAAGAAAAAATCAAAGGAAAAAATTCCAACGGTTGCCACAGCTGATGAATGGTTACAATATCATTTAAATAAAGAAAATGAGAAAGCCAAGAAGCAACAAGATATAGAAGAAAAACGTAAGAAAAGAGAAGAAATAAGAGAAAAAAGGAAATAAGAAAGAGAATTGAAAAAGATGATTAAAAAAGAAATAGAAAAAACCAAAAAAGTCAAATTCAAAAGAAGGAAAAAAATCACCATTAATTATAATATTTATTATAATATTTTAAATGCTTATTATATCATTCTTATATCGTTAATTATCTAAAAAATATATTAATATTTGTGTTCTTTCATGCTAAATAGAAAATATATAAGCTTATTTTTTTATACAATATATAAAAATTAAAATTTTATACGTACATAAGTGTAAATAAAAATAAACATTTATTTAGATATGTTCATAATATGTTGCTCATAAAAAGCAATTAAATATAAAATCATTTTTAAATTCATAAGCTTATAATGTTTAAACACTGGGACAGCTTCATTCAATCATAAGGACAGATGCGTTTTTATTGTTCAAATACTGGGACATTTACATAGCTCAACATTTTATTGTATTTTTATATAATAAAGTTAATAAAAATAATTGTTTATATGCTATTTAAATAAGAGGCATGAATCTACAAGATAAATAGAAATTCTTGAGAAAAATTTTTGTTTTTATATGATAAAAATATCAATATATGCATTTGTATTCTTAATCGTTCAACCATTGGTACATTTATCTTATATAAGTTTTACTAAATTACTAATTTCTCTTATATATATTTTGTTTCTTAAAGAACATTATTATTTCTTTTTATAACATTGTCACAAATTTCCAAAAATATCTACAAATTCAGATACAAATGTATGTTCTATTATAAGTTCTGTTACATCAAATTGCTCAAATAATAGTGAGCATGAAGAAAATGCCTCGTCTTCCAAAAAATGTAAATTAAATACTACTGTTTTCGAAAGTAATGAAGTTATATCAAAAGAGGTATGATAAATTTCTCTTTATTTATAAAATAGAGAATTTAAAATGAAAAATTTATATTGTATTTCTAGAAGTTGTATAAAATAATAAAAGATTCTGCGTGTGGACAGGAAATATTTGAATTTCCTGTCCAATTATGAAAAAAATAAATATTTATTAGAAAAGTACAGAAAACTTCTAGTAAAAATTGTGCAAAATTTATTAGAATATAAGAAAAAAATAGATAGACAAATTCATTCTTGGGAAAAATATAAATATGCAGAAGCAGTTATTGAACTCTTCCCAAATTTAAAAAATTCTGAAGGTGATATTGGCTATGTAAGTTTTTATATTTCAATTGTCATTATATTAATTTCTATACATATATATGTAATACAGGGATATAAGTCTATATATATATATAGACTTATATCTCTGTATTTTATAAAATGTATATGACATTTGTATATCTAAAAAAAGCACTATAAATACAATTGAGACATAAAAAAATTTTTAACTTTCTAGTCATATGTTACTTATTTTTTTATCATTTTATAAGCATGCATCCACATTACTTTCAAATTTAATTTAAAAATATTTATGATATAAAATTATTATATATTGAAATCTTTCTCTATTTTTTTGTCAGTATCATCTATAAATATCATCTATAAATATATATTTGGGGATTCCATTATTATATACGTGTAAAAAAAACGTGTATTAAAAAAAACAACTTGCAATTGACAAAATTTTTTTTGCAGAAACCTTAGGCATTTACAATGTTTTTTTTATTTATCAACAATATTAGAAAAAAGTAATAACTAATAAAAATAATGAAAAAATAATAACTTTGCTTATATATGTTACAAATGGTAAGCTATTTTTAATTTCTGTAAACTGATTAACATGAGTGCTATTAAAAATATACAAATATCTGTGTATATGTCAAGGAGAGCATTCTATACTTCTGTATAGCATAATCTGTATTGCATAATTGTTTATTAACATAATTTCATAATTTAGGAATTTTATAATTCTAAAACTGGAATATGGATATATTGCTTCACGTTTATCAAACGAAAAGAAAGCATCTCAAAAGTAATTGTGGATAATCAACAAAAAAAATATTGATAATAATATAATTACTGAGTATGTTGATGAATCAGATATCATTAAAGATTCAATAAATTTTATGTTAATAAATTTTATGAAACATGCAACATTGGAACAGAAAGATCAAATTATAGAAAAAACTAAAGAAACTTTTAAAGTTCGATATTTATATCTAAATGAGTATTTTTTTAAAGTATTTCCAAGATTTTTGGATATGCCTGAACTGGTAAACATCATTACTTAATTATAAAGATATTACTTAATTATAAAGATATTATTTAATTATAATTATAATTATCTTGCGTGTTTTTAACTCAAAAACTAAACTTTACAATGTTATCCTTAATTACTACTTTTTTTCACGTAATTTATTTTATTTTATTTTCACGTAATTTATTGTCATAATAAAATTCTCCATATTTTACAGAATTATTTCATATTATAACTATATTCTAGCTAGGTTGGAGTGTATAAAATTTGTTTAATTTACAAATAGCAGTATTTTATAGAAAAATTTTTTCTGCGTATTCTTTTTATTCTTAAAGCTACAAGATTTTTAATAATAATTTTTTTATTTAGATTGATATAGAGTTTAATCTATTTTTTCCTGGAATTGATCAAGATAAATTTTGTAAAATATATTCAGAATATGTTAATGCTATTTTGTCAGTTTTTGAAAATGAAGAAAATAAAATTTTTCTTGGTATGTTTATTTCTTTGAAATTACATATTATGTTGTTAATCATTTTTAACATGTTTTAACATTTTATGTTTAAGAATGGAATCGTACTATCAACTTATTTATTGCTCTAGCACTATTACTACCACCAACAGCAAGAGGAAAAAAATTAGCTACAAGAGATAAAATGAATAACATAATTAGAAAATTGATTGCTTTTGTACACGTAAAAAATTAAAATTATTTTCTTTAGTTTTATTTACAATAATCATAATATAATATTAATAATTATTTTATTATACAGAATAGAACATCCTTGCGTTCAAATGTTAATCAACTAAAACGTTAATCAACTAAGAATTATTGTTGTTGGTCCTAAAGCACCCGAACAATATTTTCTTGAAGTGGACAAGAAATTTATTTTATTATCAACGAACGATACTATTAAATCAATTGATTACCTTTCCAAAGCTCACTATGCTTTTCATGTGGAACCTGAGAATGATCTTAAAAATTTTTAGGTTTTTCTACATTATTTTTAGACAATTCCAAGTAAATGTACGAGCAAATTTGATTAAAGTACACACGAAACTTGAGGTTACAAAAAACAAATTATCGTCAAATTAAAAGTACTATCCAAACAATTATATTAAAAATAAGAAAAATATAATAATATTTAAAGGATCGTTGGAAATAATAATCAACCAAATTAGCCAGAAATTTTATGTTTATTGTTTATGACGTTTCGACCATGGTTGTGATCCTTTTCAAGTAAGTACTGGAATAATTAAAACATTATGATTTATATCTGCCATTTGATCCGTATGTACTCTAATTGTTCACATTCAATGCGTGTGTGTATTCGTTGTTCAAACGTTAAAAAGATCTAATTGTTTAATTATTCCAGTATTTACTTGAAAAAGATCACAATCATATGATCGAAACGTCGTAAACAATAAACATAAAATTTCTAGCTAGTTTGGTCGATTATTATTTCCAACGATCTTTTGATTAATTGACTAGCGATCACAGATGTCTATATATAAACTAGACTGCTAATTCCTTATATACAAGGCCACTTGACTTCTTATGTACTAAGCGGCTTATATACTGTCACGTGACTGTCACTCATTTTGTGCTTGCGTTTTGACGCATATATAAGCTGTGGTATATACGCGCATGTATCTATAGTACATGTTATATATATATGTATATATATATATATATACATATATATATACATGAGCACATTATATAAGTATATAAGTATGTAATATATAAGAACATATAAGACTGTTTTAATTAAATGTAATGCCCCGATAAAATATTTTTCATATACATCTTTATAGTCATATAACAATATAAAATTATTTATAATTATACATAACTTTTACAGAATTTTATCTATTTCTATATAATTTTGTATTGTTATATATAAATTATATATAAAGATAATATAAAAAATTTTTTATCGAAGCATTACGCATTTAATAAAACAGTCTTATATTTTTATATTACATATATTTACATTACAGTGCGCGCATGTATATATATCTAATATATATATATATATATATATATATATATACACATGTATATAATATTTTTTATCGGGGCATACCTTATTATAAAATATATAATTGATAAATAAAATATACAGAATTATTTTATAAAACATATAATTTATTATTTTTATGCATTTGTATATTTTAATAATAACAAAACATATTTTTTATTACAATATATTTATCTTTACACACACGCATGCACGTACACACATACACGCATATCTTTCTTAAAACGATTAAATCCGTTCCGAGAAAAAAATGCTATTAAAAAATTTAAAATGTTATTAAAAAATGCCATTATTCTCTTAAAAACAATATCTGTTTTGTTAATGTATGACGTTTTCGAATTGATTTTAAAATTTCATTTTGATAAAATTTGGAATATGAATGTAATCGCACTTTTAAATACTTATTACATATTGTTATAATTAATTGTATTTTATGAGGCATTTCTGTTAAACTTACATTTTCACACTGTAAATTAGAAAAAATTTTATTATTAAAAGTTAAAATATTTTTTACATCATTTATAATTTTTTTATCTATGTTTTTTATATGTATTTGAGAAAAATAATTAGTTATAATCTGCAACTGTTTTTCCGTTTCTTTGCATATATAAAACACTGATGAAGAAGGCTGTACTAAACCATTGTTGCAAAAATTGAGAAACCATGAAAATGTTTCTTCATGACTGTAATAATTATGATCAGGAGACATCTTTCTTAAATCAAGAGCACAAGAGTTACAATTGAGATACTTCACATTTTTTACAATATATCCACTGATATAATAAATGATATTATCAGTTATCGTTTTTGTAATGGTATTTCTTCAAAGTCATTAAATAATTCATCATCTGTATTTTCGAGAATCATTAAATAAATTATCTTCCTTTTTTTTCTTCCACATTAAGGGAAATATAGAAGTTGCATATTCTGTATCAAACTCAAAACAGAATTTATAGAGTGTTTCATATCTGCATGTAATAAAATTTGTCTCATTGCACATATAAATTGATGGCAAGTTGGATTATTATTGAAACTATGTCGTTCACGAATTTTAGAAAAAACTATCTTAAGATGATCTTAAAAAAATTTGTAAGCTAAAATATATTTGAAAGATTCATTATTTTTTAAAATTTCTTATGAAATGTCTAAAATTAATCGAGCAGCAATAGAGAAACCGTAAATAAATATTTTTCTTCCACTGCAATATAATCGTTTACCTTCTGTTGTTTTTAAAGAAAATAAATATTTTATAATATCATCCGTTTCATGTTTTAAATATTCTACAACATGATACAAGTAATTGAGAAACGAGCAATTAAGAGCCAACGCGGATGATAGTGCGTAAAATTTTTTTATTAAAGATTAATTATTTGCGAGAAACACGAGATATATATTTTATTTGGTGCATTAATCAAGATATAGATTCTCATTTTTGAGAATTCTATAAAAAACTCTCTTTACCCCCCTGAAGTAGAGACGAAAAAAATATCGGGACGAAGTTGCTGAATCGGGAATCGAACCCGAGTCTTTCGCTTGCCGGGCGACTGCTCTTACCACTGAGCTATTCAGCTCCACACTGATACTTCTCTCATCCATTTGTAGAAATAATGAGAACGCGATTAGTTCCGCGTAAATTTAATAAATTAAGTAGATAAAGAATTAGGCTCTGCTATGTATTAAACAACATGATACACGAGAAACAAGCGATTAAGAGCCAACGCGGATGATAGTGCGTAAAATTTTTTTTATTAAAGATTAATTATTCGCGAAAAACACGAGACATATGCATATATTTTACTTGGTGCATTAATCAAGATATAGATTCTCATTTTTGAGAATTCCATAAAAAACTCTCTTTACCCCCTCCTGAAGCGATGTAGACGAGAAAAATATCAGGGCGAAGTCGCGTTGGCTCTTAATCGCTTGTTTCTCGTGTATCATGTTGTTTAATACATAGCAGAGCCTAATTCTTTATCTACTTAATTTGTTAAATATTCTATGTTTTTCTCAAAAATAGGTGTTTTAAATCCTTTGCCAAATGGATTTCTAGTGTTAAGAATATCGAATAAATGATCAATTGTTTTTAAAAGTTTGACAGTCGCAGAACTACCATAAAATTCTTCGAAAACCTTCTTTTTCTAAAAATTCTATGGCATTAGCAACAGATGTACTTAACACATGAGCAGCAAATTTAATCTTCATTTTATTCTGTTTCCAATTTACGCTTTGAGAGACCGATTTTTTAATTTGAAGGTCAATTGTTTTTGTAATGTGTGCAATTGTATAATGTAATCTCACTTGATAGAACCTTCAATACTCTCAAATTGTGTGTAATCTGCTAACGCATTTCTTGCTAATTTTAGCATATGGCAAGGATCTAATATCACCTTAGTGTTTTTATTTTCATTATTGGGGCATGGGAAAAAATGTTTTATTTGTGTATAATCATTGTTAAATATATTTGCACCGAGCATATTTACGGCGCTACAATGCATCACCATCAAAAGTAACACTATGTAATCTACGCGTAAATTATGTTCAGAAAAGATAATAAGCGCATTTCTTATTAACTCGGCTAAAATTTTCGAAGAAGTTTTTTTTGTTAAAAAATATGCAATCGGCTATTTTCATGCTCCTTTCAAGGAAACTAATAAAAACACTAAAGCTTCTTGTGCTTCTATATCCTTATTTTCAATACACACAAAATTACCATAATCGCAAAATCCAATCCAATGTATGTACATATCCAATGTATTTATGTTTCCTGTTCGCTCCAAGTAATTTGTTGTTGAATTGCCATGCAGTCAAAAATCAAGCAACAATCCTTTTCTTTTTCGTCTAATTTGCTCAAAGCTTCCAGTAACTTTAGTTGAAATCCAAGTTCTGCGTTAACATTTGACATCCAATTGCGCAGTGATGACTGATGTGGAAATTTAAAAACAGTCCTAACATAAAAATAAACTTATTTAATTTTTATAACTAAATGAAAAATATAGTGAATGCTTTTCATTTATTGTTAGTTTAAAAATAATTCATGCGTTAATAACATTAGTATGAAGTCAACTTTTATCCAATATATATCCAACACACTTAACAACATACATATTTAAAATAAGTGGAAAAAGGTGATAAAGTCTCAAGCATAGTGCCCATTTTATTAGTGCATCTCAAACAATTAAAAATAGTAAACATCAGTGCAATCAGTGATTATTTTACATTGAAACTTAATACCTTAATGTTACAAATGTATTTACATGGATAATTGGTGTTTGAATGGCTCTGCGAATGTATAAGGAAATTACTTACAAGTAATACATGAAAAATTGTAAACCATTAAGGGTCGTCTACAATGGCCGTAGCATAAGGTTGTAAGCGAAATGAACCAAATCCATTTCATGGTTGCTATGTATGTTCTATGGCGGACGCGCAATCAGAATTAAGAACGCAGAATTCTTCTATGACTGTGTATGTGCCCGCCGTAGAACGCACGAAGTCCATAGGAAATGGATTTGATTCATTTCGCTTACAACCTTACAACCTTTATGCTATGGCCATTGTAGACGATCCTTTATACCATAAGAAAGAAAAACTAAAGCATATGCTAACCTACAAAATTCGTATGCTCTCGGGGAATAATAATGCAAGGTTAAAGCAAACCTTTTTATATTGTCAGAATAGCGTCTTCCTTTATTTTTTTTTATTTTTATACTCATTTTCAAATAATTGAGAAGATGCACTACTCATATCTGAACTTAAAAGGTCGTATGTTTCATTACTTAATATTTTAAATTTTTTAAATTCTTGTATTACAGTTTCAAGTTTTCTTTCTTTTCGATTGCTTTTTTTTGTAAATATAGAAATTTATTTTTTTCCGCAGAGAGCTTTTCCTTCAAAGCATTTTTCTCCTTTTCTATTAAAATTTTAACATGTCTGCTTGATTATTTAATTTCCCTTCATAACTTTGTGTCAATTATTTTATTATAACTTTAAGTTTTTTATTTTCCTCTTCTAATTTACGATACTTATTTATATCTGCTCCTTCTAATGGTTTCATAGCTTTACGTTTTTCGACTATTGTACTATCTGTGTTTGTCATAACATTACTAGTATTAGAAATAAGTATTCTGCTTCATTCAATTCAGATGTATCGATATTATATACAAAATCTATGAAAATAAAATAAATAATTATCATAATTTCACATCAATATTTTTCTATTTTAATACTTTCTTAGTCTAATGACTTTCTATATATATATATATATATATATATATATATATATATAGATTTATATATATATATTGTTGCGTCTCCGTGTTCCTTCCCTGTGGATTATTTGGTCACCCGTAACGTTCGGCAGAAGATCGCGTTGCCAAGAACGTTGACAAGACGTTTAACGGTCGAATCGTTTCCCAATTTTCAAGTTGACGCGTAACGATCCGCGGCTTTATCGTTATCTTCGTTCTATTCTTTGTGTTGTGTATTTCCCTGTATTGTTCTGTTATTAAAGTTCTTGTGTTCCCTTAAAATCGTGTCGTCATTTTTCGGATGCGCGGGAAACTGCGTGGTTTGCGTGAGCCGATCGGTTGTGTCGTGCGCGCGTTCGATTAATCTCGAAGTCGTCGCCGCGGGCGTAACATTTTGGGGGCTCATCCAGAATCGTTTGAACGGAATCTTGCGGACGTAACGTTTTAATGGCATCCGGTGAAGGAGCGGTAAATGTGGAAGTTGTGAAAACGTCGACTGCAGCGACAGCGGCAGTAGCGCGAAAGAGGATGCGAGCTGCTTCGCCTCTCCGAGCAGCGGAGCAGAAGGCGTTATAGGCCGCAATGCACGAAATTCAACAGCTGCGGCAAGAACAACGGCAGCAAAGAGCCGATTTTGAAGCGCTCCTGCGACAGCGAGATCAGCAGATTCATCGTATGACAGAGCAACAAAATCACTTAAGTCATTTACAGATAAGAGATTACCCCTGTAATAGCGCTCGGAAATAGAGGGGATTAATTAACGAGTTCAGATTCAAATTAAAGCCGAATATTTTCGACAGGAGTATTTCGTTGAGAGAATATTTCGTGCAATTTAATTTAATAGCATGGCCTAACGGGTGGAGCGATTCTCTGAAAACGTCTCGCGTCGAATTTGAGAGGGAAGGCGCGTACGATTTTAGACGGCGTATACGAGATCGAAGACCTTTCTTTCGACGAGTTAAAAAATAAGTTGAAACTCCGATTCGGGGAGGGATATTTAGCGCAGACCTATTATACGCAATTTACCGGAAACAAAAATCAGTTGAAGATTTGCCTTCTCTAGCTGCCGATATAGAGAAATTATCGCGGTTAGCGTATCCGGAGTGCTCTCATGAGGTGAGGAATAAAATCGTGTGTGCGCAATTCATTTCTGCATTAGACGGTTTCCTAAGAAGGACGCTGCAGTTGGAAAGTGTCTCTTCGTTAAAATCCGCCGTAGAGAGAGCAATGGCGGTAAAAGTAATCCAGGAAAATTGTTTTCCAAAAAAATATGATAATCAAAATGCTAGCGGTTTCAAAAAGAATAATAATTTTAATAATAAGGAATTTAATAATAATAAAGGTAAAAGTAATGGAAAGGATAACAGTAAAAATGATAAGAAAAATTCTAGTAAGAACGGTAGATATTTTAATAAAAATGTGAATTTCCAAAAGTACGGAAGTCAACGCAAAGAGTGTTGGAACTGTGATTCCATGGAGCACTTTCGATCGGAATGTCCTACGCTTTCAGAGGAAAATAAGGACTAGTCGAACTTACTGGGGCAAGTTCGACGAGCATGCGGAAAACCCCAGACGAAAAATATGTTAATAATTGTAATAATTTGTCTAGATGTAGAAAATTATTTTATTTTAAAGGTTTCGTTGATGGGCAGAATTGCGTTTTTAAGATAGATTCGAGCTTAGCTGTCTCGTTAGTTAGACGCGATTAGATTTGATGCCGAAAAGACAAATCCCTCTGGATAATTCTATTCGACTGAAGTATCCGATCAGAGAGGAAGTCTCCGTTGAATTTAAAACGGTCGTGTTAGGGAAATATTTAATAGAACATCCTGTTTTTGTAACTGATATAGTTGAGGATTGTTTGTTGAGAGCTGATTCTTTTCAGCAATAAATAAGGAAGATGTTTTTGAATCAATCTTTGGAAAAGTTTATTTCTGCGAGCAATTTGTTTGTTCGCGAATAAAGAGCTGCTTCGACAAAATTCCTCTGTTTTTAAAAGAAATTTTCAAAAGGGAATCTGAAGATTTAATAGAAGAGCAGAAAGATCTTTTCGCCCAGTTCTTAGCTGAATTCCAAGATATTTTCTCTGAAGGAATTGTAGCTGGGAATTGTAATGTAGTCGAGCACTCCATTAATGTGATTAATTCTAATCCTATTAAACAGACTCCCCATCGTATCCCTCTGAAGATAAGAAGGGAAGTCGAAAAGATTCTTAAGGATATGAAGCGTCAAAAGGTTATCGAAGAGTCTCAAAGTTCTTGGGTTTCTCCTGCGATGATGGTTAAGAAGAAGGATGGCTCCATTAGATTTTGCGCTATCGAAAGTTAAATTCGGTGACTTCAAAGGATTCAATCCAATACCACGGATAAACGATATGCTTGATCAATTATCCGGAAACTCTTGATTCTCTTCCCTGAGTTTAAAGAGTGGATATTGGCAGGTTAAGATTCATCCTAAGGATAAAGAAAAAATGGCATTCCCTATTGAAAATGGACTATGGCAATTTACTGTTATGCCTTTCGATTATGTAACGCTCCTGCCACTTTCGAACGTTTAATGGAGAAGGTATTACAGCAGTTGTTATTTAAAATATGTCTGGTATATCTAGATGATGTTATCATTTTCAGTAGCAGTTTTGAAGAAATGTTGGGTCGTCTGAGACAAGTCTTCTTACGATTACGCTTGGCTAATTTGAAATTGAATCCGAAGAAATGTTTTTTCTTTAGAAGAGAGATTAAATATTTAGGTCATGTGATTTCCGAAAAGGGGATTACGGATCCAGAAAAGATTTCTTTCTCTTAAGGATTGGCCAATTCCTCGCACCAAAAAGAAAGTCCATAACTTCCTGGGATTCTTATTATAGGAAATTTGTCAAGGGATTTTTTCTGATAGCAAAACCGTTATTCTCATTGACTGAGAATGTTAGAAAATTTGTTTGGACTGAACAATGTGACGCCACTTTTAGGGAATTGAAAAAACGTTTGATGTCTCTTATCTTTTCCTAAGGATGAAGGGCAATTTATCCTTGACACCGATGCTTCAAATCACGGATCGGTGCTGTATTATCTCAAGTTCAAGATGGTGTGGAGAAAGTCGTTGTTTATTATAGTCTTCGTATTCTCAGCAAATCGGAAAGGAATTATTGTGTTACGCGTCGAGAATTGCTTGCTGTGATAGAATTTTTGAGAAGTTTCCATCATTATTTTTACGAAAATAAGTTCACAATCAGGACTGATCATATCTCCTTGTGTTGGTTATTATCGTTTAGGAATCTGAAAGGTCAATTATCTCGCTGGATGGAGCGTATTCAACAATACGATTTTGAGATAATTCATCGAAAAGGGAAGTTGCATGGAAATGCCGACGGATTATCTAGGCGACCTTGTGAGGAGAGTGGTTGTAGATATTGTGGTAAAATAGATTCTTGAGAGGAGGAGTTGATCGGAAGAATAATTCTAGGAGGGGACAGTTTGGAAAATTGAAGAGAATCAGTTGAAAGATCCGACGTTAGATAAGTTTCTTCGCGGAAAAGAGGTAGACCGACGTCCTCTTTGGCAAGAGATTGTTTCCGAAGAGGCACCTAGTAAATTCTATTGGTCACTATGGGATTTTCTGGGGGCTTAGAGACGGAGTTCTTCATAGAAGGTGAGAATCTCCAAATTTGAAGACTTGCATTTTTCAAACAATAGTCCCGCAAAAAAGAGTTTCTCAGATCGTAAAGAAAACTCACAACTCCTCTACTGGAAGGCACTTTGGAGTTAATAAAACCTTCGGGAAGATTCGTAAAAGATTTTATTGAGCGACTTGTAAACAAGACGTTGAGGATTGGTGTAGGTCATGTAGAACTTATATAGCTAAAAAGGGTCCTTCCGATAAGAGAAAGGCTATGTAAATTTATAATATCGGAGCTCCATTTAAAAGGGTGCAGATGAACATCCTAGATTCGTTTCCTACATCTTCAACAGGAAACAAATACTTATTGGTTATGTGCGACTGCTTTACTAAATGGGTGGAAGCGTTTCCATTAAAGAATATAAGAGCAACTACTGTCGCGGAGGTCCTTATGAACCAAGTAATTTCAAGATTTGTTGTTCCCTCGGAGTTGCATACGGATCAGGGAAGAAATTTTGATTCGCGAATCTTTCATGAGTTGTCTCATTTATTAGGAATTAGAAAAACTCGAACTACTTCGTTTCATCCGCAATCTAACGGGATGGTGGAGTGACAACATCGGACATTAACAGAATATTTGATTAAATTTGTTTCTGATAACCAATGTTATTGGGATCGTTGGTTAGGAATGAGTCTTTTAGCTTATAGGTCTGCCAAACATGAGACCACGGGAATAACTCCAGCTGAGTTGTGTCTAGGAAGAGATTTAAAATTACCTCTAGATCTTCTTCATGGAAATCCTCTTGGGAATGAAGAAAATTTTTCAGAAGAAAGTTATGTTTCGAGATTGAAACAAAAGTTAAATGAGATCCATAGCGAGATCAGGCAACGGTTGAACATGAAATCTTTAAGAACTAAATGTTTATATGACCGCAAAATCCGTCGAATATGTTTCGAGCCCGGTCAGAAGGTGTGGTTGTTCAATCCTCGAAGAACTAAAGGAAAAACTCCTGCAAAGCAATTGAGAAGGACTCTACAAGGTCGTAAAAAAATTGAACGATGTTGTTTATTGTATTGTATGTTTATTGTATATGTTTATTGTATTAGGAAATCAAATAGACATAGAAATAAAATTGTTGGACAGGTTAGCTTCTCATTTTGAAAGATGAGAATAGACTTCTTTAGGGAGACATTGTTACACAGTTCCGAGATTAATATACAATAGAATTCGAAAACCTAATTAATGGATAAATTTTGTTTCTGGTTACTCGTTTGGTATTTTTATTTATTTTAAAAGAAAGGAATGCTGAGTTACTTCAGAATTGTGTCGGAGCATTTTGGCCAGATTAAGAACGGAGTTTTAAGTCAACAATTGAAGACTGCTTCGCCCGCAGTTTTTGAACCGTGGTTTTCCTGTGGGACGAAGGGCGAATGCCGAGGCAGGGATTTGAGAAGTCCTTGTTGAACGTTGCATCCATCGTGATTACCCCCGTCATATCCGAAGACACGGGACACCAGCCGAGGGAATTGGAAGTTACGGATTTGAGACATCGATGGATGTGAATTTGTTACGTCGATGGAAAATAGAGCGTGTCGCTTGGTACCCTGTAGCAGCAGTTCAGGCTAGGGCAGAAAGGCACGGCTGATTTTCCAGGAATCGACATACTGACCATGATTCTACAGAGTCATTCGGTACTTTTGGCAGGAGCTGAATTAGAACGAGAAGATTCAGAATCCTGCAGTGGCATTTTGGGATTGTCGGGACGACAATCTTAGAAGACGGGGGGCAGTGTTGCGTCCCCGTGTTCCTTCTCTGCGGATTATTTGGTCCGTAACGTTCGACAGAAGATCGCGTTGCTAAGAAAAATGTTGACGAAACGTTTGACGGTCGAGTCGTTTCCCAGCTGTTAAGCTGAGGTTCCCGCGTGGTTACGTGAGCCGATCAGTTGTGTCGTGCGCGCGTTCGATTAATCTGGAAGTCGTCGCCGCGGACGTAACAATATATATATATATATATATATATATATATATATGTATATATATATATATATGTATATATATAGATTTTTTTCACATAATTATCAAGTAATATAGTATTTTTTGATATAATTTTAAAAAAGGTCTCGTCAAACTTTAACTAGATGCTATGAACATTTTGCTTTGTTTTACGTAGCATCTGTGGTAAAAGTTTGACGAGATTTTTTAGGAACATCCTGTATATAATCTTTTTACCTGTTTGCAATGTTGGATTCTCTACGTTATTGTCTGCATATAAATCTAAAGCATATAAAGAAAGAGAAATATGTTTTACCCATAATTTAATTTTAATATTTATGTAATTGATTATGCAATATATATACATATATACTTATAATTATTCTCAATACTTTCATTATTTAAATTCTGAGATGGTATAACATCTTTTTTTAATCTTAATATTTTTGATGCATTTGTAAAATCTATATTTTTGAAATGTAATTGACATATACAGCTTGATGTTATCGGTGTCCAATTTTTCTTTATTAACTGCCTTAATCCATTGTGACAGTATTATGGGTTCAGTTGTGAGAAATTTATATTATTTAACAGCATTTTATTTATCACAATTTATGACGAAATATTTATATTTATATTTGTCTAAAAGTGTTTAAGTATCGCGCGCGTCATAGATAATAGCGCTGGCATAGCCGAGAGGCGACACCATCGTCTGCGTACTTCCGCTCCTTCTTCTTGCTGGAGAAACGATAGCCAAACGACGTGCGTGCGAATATAGGTAGATTAACAATAAGAAACAAGCGATTATAAATAAAGAATGTAATCAAATTATACAAAAAATTGGTCCTTCATATAGCCGGATAAAGAGCGTATCAGGAAACACATTCGTTAATACGATAAAAACACATTCTTTCACGTTGCGTTACGTAGAGGTTAGAATTGCCGATAATTGCTAAGTCGAGACATCATGGAGGAGATCGAGTTGACTAAAATGAAAAAGCGTCGTGGTATGATCAAAGCAAATTTAACGAGATTTAAAAGTTTCTTAGATACTTACGTGCCAGAGCGTGATTATAACATATTAAAAGCGCGTTTTGAAAAGGCAAAATCTTTGTTAGCAAATTTCGAAAATATTCACATGAAGATTGAAATAGCAAAGGATAGCAGCGACAATTCTAGACAATTATTCAAAGATAACTATTACGAACAAATAGCGAGAGTCCAAGAATTATTGAATGATAGAGAGAGGAGCACAGCGTCGGTCAATGATGCAAGCGATGATGCAGATATTAGAGTAGTATTAAGACAATTAACAAATTTACATGCAAATGAGATAAGCATTAAATTGCCTACTATAACGTTGCCGAAATTTGATGGGAAGTATGAAGACTGGTTAAGCTTCGAAGACTCATTCAAAACTTTAGTACATGATAATACAAAAATACAAGCAGTTCAAAAGTTTAATTATTTAAAGTCATACTTAATCGGTAATGCTGATCAAGTTATACACTCGTTATCAGCTACAGCAGAAAATTATGAGATCGCGTGGAATTTATTGAAAGAAAGATACAGTAATAAACGCATTATTATACAAAATCACGTTAAAGCATTATTTGAATTACAGGTTATGTTGAAAGAATCGGTATCAGGCTTAAGCACATTGATCGACACAGCGCTCAGACACATACACGTCTTACGAAATCTAGAGCAGCCAGTAGAGGGATGGGATGCATTACTTCTGCACTTGATTGGTTCGAAAGTAGATAAGAAAACACGAGTAGAATGGGAAAAATCTTTAGACGACATTGAAATGCCTACTCTAGAATAGTATTTTAAATTTTTACGCAATAGATGTCACGTATTAGAGACTATTCCTAGTGAAACGTTCAATCGAGAGAACACGTCAAACAATAAAACGTTGAACTCAAGTAAAGCTATCTCGACTAAAACAAAACAAGTTCTATTAGAAACACAAGCTACTTCTAAGTGTCATATTTGCGGAGAAAATCATAAGATACAAAATTGCGAAAGATTTAAGGGCATGAATTACAACGAAAGATCAGATTCAATAAAAAAAGCAAGTCTTTGTTTTAACTGTTTTAGAGCTAATCATAGAGTCAATGAATGTAAAGCGAGTAGTTGTAAAAGATGTGATCGTCGACATCATACTATGTTGCATGCAGTCCGTTCTAATGACACGTCACAATCAATTGAAACAGAAACAGAACATAACGTAGAACAATCGGTAACAAAAGCAACTGCACAAAGCTTGAGTTCGACCTTGAAAACCACATCTCAGATAGTATTGTCCACGGCATTGATAGATATTGCAGATGTATCGGGACAATATTACTCATGCAGAGTAGTCTTAGATTCTGGATCACAATCCAATTTTATAAGTGAACAATGTTGCGCTAAGTTAAGATTACACAAGAGATTAGTAGATATTCCCATAAGCGGAATTGGAGAAACAATTTATCGTATTAGATACACTACTCAAGTAACCATCAAGTCCAGAACTGATGCTTTTACACTTAACATTAATTGTTTAGTTATACCTAAAGTAACTGAGCCCTTACTGTCAGGAGTTATTAAGCGTAAAACATTAAACATTCCGAAAGATATAAGGCTAGCCGATCCGACATTTGATCAACCTAGTCACATAGATATGCTCATCGGAGCAGAATATTTTTATCAATTGTTATGTGCTGACCAAATCAAATTGAATTCAGGCACAACTATATTACAAGAAACTAGATTCAGTTGGATTGTTACTGATAAAATTTATGTTCCTGGTCCGATAGTAAACAATCTATGCCACCTCTCTCGACGTAAGTTAGAAGAGACAGTACAAAGGTTATGGGAAATAGAAGAGATACCCAAACGGAAGATATTATCGACTGAAGAGGAAGCCTGAAGAGTGAAGAACACTACAAACAAACAGTTGAGAGGACTACCCCAGGACATTATACGGTAGGACTACCGTTTAAGGATCAGAAGGATAGATTAGCAGAATCATATAATATGGCTTTAAAGAGATTTCAAGAATTAGAAAGAAGATTAATCGCCAATACTGAACTGTATGAAGAATACAGAACATTTTTAAATGAATACGAAGACTTAGGGCATATGTCCAGGATTGAAGACACAAGCTTTCATAATGGTTATTTCCTTCCACATCATGCAGTCATCAAAAATACTAGCACTACAACCAGACTGAGAGTAGTATTTGATGCTTCAGCGAAAACTACTTCTGGTGTTTCGTTAAACGATGCGTTGCTCACTGGACCTGTGACACAACAGGATCTTTTTTCTATAGTAATGAGATTTCGACTACACAATATAGTATTTACAGCTAACATTGAAAAAATGTTCAGACAAGTTTTTGTACATGAAAATGATCGTCAATACCAACGGATTTTATGGAAAAATAATCCAGAGGAACCTATTAAGATTTACAAACTTAATACAGTGACATATGGAATGACGTCGTCGCCTTATTTGGCAATTCATATAGTACAACAATTGGCAGAAGATGAACGACAAAATTATCCAGAAGCAACAGATATCGTAGCGCATGATATGTATGTGGATGACCTTTTAACAGGTGACGAGACAGTAGCGAAGGCTCAAGCTTTAAAGGATCAGATCTCGAGTCTTTTAAGAAGAGGAGGCTTTAATCTTCGCAAATGGTATTCTAACCATCCTCAGCTCATTGAGAAGACTGACAAAACAGCAGAAGAATCTATATGCCTCGAATTCTTTGATGTACATAAAACGTTAGAAATTTTATGGAATCCACAACAAGTTGTTTGTTATATCGAATCAATATATAACAACGAGAAAAGATGATAACGAAACGTTCTATGTTGGCACAAGTTGCATCTTTATACGATCTATTTGAACTTTTAGGACCAGTCATTGTCAAAGCAAAGATACTATTACAAACTTTATGGAAATTACAATTGAGCTGGGATAAACCAGTTCCTGAGGAAATCAACGAAAAGTGGCAAACTTTCCGAAACACATTGGAAGTATTGAATAGCATCACCTTTCCACGGCAAATCAGTATAACTAAAACTAGAAATTTGCAATTACATGGATTTGCAGATGCGAAGTGAAACGCCTTATGGAGCAACGTTGTACATAAGATCATTGGACTCTGAACAATCTTACAAAGTGGTATTGGTTTGCTCTAAATCGAGAGTTGCACCGCTTAAAAAACTTACATTACCTAGACTGGAATTATGTGCAGCCCTGTTGCTAGCACAGCTTTGTAAAGTAGTTATAGAAGCGCTCAAGATATCTTTTGACCAGATCGTATTATGGTCAGATTCAACAATAACTTTACACTGGATTAACACACGACCACATCAATTGAAGACGTTCGTAGCGAATCGTGTTGCTGCTATTCAAGAGTTCAGCGAACAATGTAAATGGAGACACATTGCATCTCATGACAACCCAGCTGATTTGGTTTCTAGAGGAGTTCTTTCCTCGGAACTTATTAATAATCTTCTATGGAACAGAGGCCCAGAATGGCTGTCAGAACACGAACAAAAGTAGCCTAACTTCCAACCAACAATAGCTGAGATACCAGAAAAAAGAAGAGAGATCAGTTTGAAGACAGAACAGAAGTTTGACGTCCTGCAACGATATCTATGCTTCGTAGAGTGGTGGCATGGTGTCTTAGATTTGCAAATAACTATCGTACAAACACTAAAATACGAGGTAATTTAACTAGTTTAGAACTAAATCAAGCAATGAATACTATTATAAGACTTGTTCAAATCGAGTCCTTTAACGATGAAATCAAACGGTTAGAAGCAACTAAACACTTAAGAAAAACAGTAAGCTTGTCTCTACACCCTTTTTTAGATTTAAATGGAATTTTACGAGTAGGGGGTAGATTAGCGAATGCAGAGTTAAAATATGAACATAAACATCAAATGATTCTACCGGAAAGACATCATATAACAGATTTAATTATTAGAGAAGTCCATATTTCATTATTACATGCTGGACCTCAGGCTACTTTATATCACGTGAGACGAAAATTTTGGCCAGTACACGTAAAAAATAGAATTAGACAAATTATTCATGAGTGTATGATATGCTTTAAGGCAAAAACCGAAAATGATAGACTATGTAATGGGTAATCTGCCCAAGGAACGATTTGAATGTACGCGCCTGTTTGCGAATACAAGTGTTGATTATTGCAGTCCTTTTATGATAAAGGAGAAAAAACTACGTAATCGAAATAAGATTAAAGCTTATGTCTCTATTTTTATATACCTGTCTACTAAGGCAGTTTATTTAGAACTAGTCAGTGACTTGAGCACGGAAGCATTTATAGCGGCGCTTAAACGATTCTTTTCGCGTAGAGGCAAATCAAATATCATAATGTCCGATAATGCCACTAATTTTGTCGGTGCGAGAAATGAATTGCATGATTTTTATAAGCTTATTAATACTCAACCTCATAAGGAGCGACTAACACATTGGTTGGGTGAGCAAGAGGTGACCTGGAAATTCATACCGCCACGATCTCCTCATTTTGGAAGAATTTGGGAGGCCGCGGTCCGATCTTTTAAGCATCACTTGTATCGAGTTACCAAAAATACGTTATTTACATTCGAGCAATTTAATACATTAATCATTGAGATCGAAGCTGTGCTGAATTCCAGGCCACTAACACCCTTATCCGCTGAACCGGATGATTTAAGCGTGTTAACTCCGAGTCATTTTTTAATTGGCGACTTGCTTTCATCGATTCCAGAAAATGACTTTACTGACACTCCTAGTAATCGATTGTCTCATTGGCAACATATTCAAAAATTAAAACACAATTTCTGGAATAGATGGAATAAAGAATACCTTACGGAAATAACAACACGCACTAAGAAACCACGAACAATCACAAAAACAAAAGTTACAAATAGGTGATTTAGTTATACTACGCGAAAATAAAACTGCACTTATATTGATCCACAGGAAGAATTGTAAAATTATATCCTGGGCAAGACAACATCGTTAGAGTGATAGAAGTAAAAACTAAATGGAATATACAAACGTGCCACAAAAAATGTAGCTCTTTTATCAATAACAAAAGATTAGTTGAACAGAGGTTCAACGATGGGGAGGATGTCTAAAAGTGTTTAAGTATCGGGCGCGTCATAGATAATAGCGCTGGCGTAGCCGAGAGGCAACCGTCGTCTACGTACTTCCGCTCCTTCTTCTTGCTGGAAAAACGATGCCTGCCGAACGACGTGCGTGCGAATATAGGTAGATTAAAAATAAGAAACAAGCGATTATAAATAAAAAGTGTAATCAAACTATACAATCAACTATACTTACAAATTGAGAAAAAGCAATTTTATCTTTTAAAAATTCGTTAAATGTTTGAAATGACTTCTCATCTCGCAATGGAAGGGGGGGGGGCAATTTTCAGGTCTCTCTATCACAGCTTCTCCAGGAAATATTTCATTTAAGATGCGACGTTCATTAGTATTATGTCAAGCTTACTTGATACATCTCGAAGCAAATCTCTATCAAGATTAGATACAACCGGTCCTACGAAAATATAAATTAATGATCAGAAAATGTATCATACGTAATAACTGCAGTTATAGAAATTAGTACAAAAAATATCATTACCATGAAGCTTCTTCAAACAGCTTAATGTCGTCGTCAGCAAATCACGATCTGCATTCAATAAACCTGAAATAAATATAATATATATTAATATATATTAGGAAAAAAGTAATGTGCAAAATCATTTCTCAAAAGTAAGATTATTGGAAAAATCATATTACCTTGCAATAGTGGTGAATTTGTAGATGATCTATTGCTATTATCCAGTAGCGTTAAAGTTCTTTCTCTTGAAATACTAGATTCACTTCTATCATTTGTAAAATTCTCATTATAATTATTGTTGTTTTTATCATCTGAATCAATATTAGAATTGTTATTTCTATTTCCATTAGTGATTGAATAAGACATAATAAAATGTAGTAAAAAAAATTCACAAATTATTTTATATTTATGAAATCAATTCATATAAAATTTTAACTTAATTTAAAAAAACTATACAATTGAGATATATATATATATATATATATATATATTGCAAATGCAATATATACATATATTATAATTCTAATTTAAATGCAAGTGCACTCAGAAAATTGTGATAGAAAAAAATGTTCAATTCCCTTAATCATCAAAGGCCGGAGATGACTTTTCTTTGTTATCGTCTCTTAAGAAAGCATTTTGTTTTCTCTTTGAGATATCATCATGTACATGTACAGACACAGTACTCGTCGAAGAACTGTCTGATATTACGGATTGTTCATTATAATCCAAAGTTAATTGAGATAAGCTTTTTTCAAAAACTGTAACAGTCCACAAAATCAATTATGCAAGAAACAAAAAAGAGAAACGGAATTTATATATAATAATTTATATAATAATTAATACAAATATAATATAATACAATATATAATATATTGTATATTATATATATATATAATATATATATATATACAATATATATATAATTAACATGGAAAATCACTATTATTTAGAAATTAAATAACTTTTTATTAAAAGAATTACGACAATTTTCTTTGTTTAAATGTGAAACAATGTTGTGCAATTTATTGAGAAGTTTGGTTTTTTTTGATTGCGATAGCTCTGCGGTCACAAATTTTTCTGACATTTGTGAGTTACAGTCTTTAGGAGATAAATATTTTTCTTGTGTAACTAAAATGATAAAAAGATTGTAAGATTACAAAATTATAAAAGATTATAAAAAGATTGTTATTAAAATTATAGAAACAAAAATAACTCAAGAAATAAGAATATGGACACCCTTATTTTGTGAAGAATGCTGCTGTATCGGACTTTTGTTTGATGTATTAATTGACTTTAAAAGACTTGAAGATTTAACACGTGACTCATTACGAAAGAATAATTTTCCAACAGATGTTTCTTTTTGTTGATATATAGCTGACGTTTTTATAGATTTATTTTTAAGAAGTACTTTCAATTTATTTGAAAGACGAGAATCTGGTGCAGGTACTTTACTACTTGTACCATGAGGAACATTTGATAGAGACTCATCTACTTCTTCATCATTTGATGAAGATGATATGTATCTTCTGTTCTTCTTTCTTTTTCTTGGTTGAGTATAATCTGTTTCTGCTTCTGTTTGAGCAACTTCTCCCTCTAAAACAGTTTTGGCTGCTTTAAGAGCAGTATTGTAGGTACCTGCAAGTGAGAAAATGCGTAAAGATATAACATAAAATATACATAATATTGAAACTCATTTTTTAATGAAACAAAATGTAGTTACATTTTAGTACATTGTATATTGGTACT
This sequence comes from Camponotus fellah, assembly GCA_030586385.1. Classification (NCBI taxonomy): domain Eukaryota; kingdom Metazoa; phylum Arthropoda; class Insecta; order Hymenoptera; family Formicidae; genus Camponotus; species Camponotus fellah. Next base: position 62,776 of record JAPIVC010000352.1, read on the forward strand.
AAAAGAACTTTCGAATACAAAATATATGATAATACATCTCTGAAAATTACTTACTATAGTAATGATGAAATTGAAGATTATAAATATCCCAATCCTATCCTGGATTTATTTTTGACATGACCAAACGAGTAGTTTTAAGCTTATCTTTTTTAGATGGATTCTTGCATTTAGTATTATTATCAAATAACCATTTGGAAGGAATTACTTCTATTAGTGTTTGAGATTCATCACATGAATCATCAAATTCCACTGCGAACTGAAAAGAACAATAAAATATTAGGCTGCAAACAAATAACTTGTAAAATAAAATATAATTAAAAAATAAAAGTTCTTACTGGTATTCTACTAAGTGTTGCAATGTACAAGAGGAATGCATACAAATGTTTTCTCAATATCAGGAAAAAGAACACATTTACAAAGAAAATGTTTAATTTTATAAGCCGTTCTGTGACTTTATAAACGAGATACTTTCATAATTCCAAGTTCAGAAGATGGGATAGGAAAATTATAATAATCTTCTTGTTCTATAAACTTATATCCTATTAAGAAAATTCGATTCTGAAGTGTTCGGATAACATTGTCTAAGATTACAATATCTCCATATTTAGTTTTAAAACAGCTGTTTGCTTCGTTCTTAATAAGAGTAACATTATGTAAAACAACAGTCTGAAACTGTTCTCCCTCAAAATGGTTATCTCCATTATATTGATTTTTCAACAAAATTTTATTGGGCTCATCTGTCTTTTTTTATAACAAACCGTCCTTTGGTTTCTGCATCACGTCTAATTAATTGGTGTAAAGGCTTATAAGTAGATCTCAAATGTCGTTTCATAATGCCCATAAAATTTTCATACTTAAAAGCACTAAATGATTCCAGCTTCCATGATTTCGGCATTCATCGACTAAATGAATTAAACAATGAACGTTATAAACAACGAAACATTTATCAAAAATCTGAGACGAGTGCTTTATAAATTCTTTTAAAATTTCTTGAGCAGCATTGAGCATAATTGGATTTTGCACTAGAGTTGGACTGGACAGTATATATATTCCACTATGTAGAAGTAAGTAATTCTTATATGTGTTAGGAGGTAGCGTGTTCTTAAAGATTCGCACACCATCACAATAAGATGCGCCTGAATTCTGTTGCTTTATACTTAGATATTTCATAAAAAGATCAAGGTCGACGATTGAACTCTATAAGTATCCAAGAACTACAACGTAACATTTCTAGAGACAATTGAGATTTAGCTATGTTATTAATTTTGCCCCTTGTTACAATGATTCCAAAGAGAAACTGTAACCATCGCTTAAAAATTCCTGCATACACGAGATGCATCGAATCAAGCTTGAATGTGGACACCATTCCACATTGTAAATTCCGTTCTAAAGGTGAAGTGTACTTATGACGTTCTGGTTGATTTCTGTTTTTAAATGATTCATCCGTACGTAGAGATGTATTATCATATAAAAACACTTGACGATTTCTATGTCTAACACCTTTAACTGTGCATTTTTCACAACAAAATGTATTGTTATGATTGTGAATGCCCTTAATAAATTGTCTAGCTGGAGCATCTAAAATATAATTACCTATACTAAAAATAATATTTTCACCATTAAATTCATAACCATTAATAGTCAAATTTTTAACTTTTTCAATATAATCCGATAAATATCCTAAATCAGGCTTTGAAATCAGGCTTTGAATGCTCATATCATACAACGATTATAAAAGGAAATTTATCACCATTAAGGCAATCTAAAATTGGCCAAAATTGATTATCTGCACTCTTATATAATTGAACACCATCGATATTAATATCCACTATAATTTGATTTTTATTTTGCAAATAGTCTGCAGTTAATATTTCATCAAGATTAACTTTTATACCCTTATACCATTAGACCTTGACCAACTTCTTTAATATTCACAGTACGAAGAGTATGAAGAATTGTTTTATATGATTTTGGCAAACCAGGGAAAATAACTCGCAATCCTGCTAAAAGCTTATCCATTTTTTTGAATGATACATCTCGAACACCCTATTTTATTAAAAAGTTCAATAAATATGCCTCTATGTCATTAATAGAACGATCTCTCAAATATTCAATATTACATTCGTTTTCTGCTTCATCACTACTGCTGTGTTCACTATATTCAGCATCTTCAATTTCATGATTTGATGGATCATGTAATACGTCTTCTACAATTAAATCATTATCCTGAATATTATGGTTTTCTTCAATGTGCACAGCAGGTAAAACATCAGAAGGATTAGAGCATGCTCCATCTAATATATTTTCCATCTCAATCAATTGATCCTCAATTTCAGCTTCACGGAAACGTTTAGCATTGGCTTTAGAAGCCTGAGCATACAGGGTCGATTTTCGACCTTAACGAAAAAAATAAATAGATTGGCTCAAATTAAGAACAAATTATCTATATTGTTTTGGGATTGTCGCAATAATTACGGAAAAATTAAATAAAGAAGATCGGCCAATCTGCGTGAATAGAAGCGCGCGGCGACGAGATCGTCCCACTGTAATCCGATACTAGTCGCGCCGCGAAGCGTGGGCGGGTCGCTCGAGATATGATACGATATATCGCAATATCGCGCCGAAAAATGACCCGTTCTTTTAGCGGCGAGAAAATGATGCGCTATCATTTCCACACCACCTTGCGGTAGATAGCATGGTGCGCTTTTTTATAGTGGTTTCCCCCATAGGCCTATTCCACTCTCAATTTGAAAATTATTCAAAATGCCATTACTATACGCTGAATACATCATAAATGTAAAAAATTAATGGTGACAGTACCTTTACAAAAATTAATCCGTGATTGAAAATGTTTCGATAAAATGTATTGCACACGTTGATAATGATACGATGATAAAATGCTTCACGAATCCTTTCTTCATCTCGTACGAAAGCGCACTGCTGGACCGATTATCCTGATATTATGCACGACACGCAGTTTCACATAATTATTGCACAACACATAAAATTGTACGGCCACTTGGTTTTCGTTAACGCCTGGGAAATGAGTCCATGTAAATTGCGGCCGCACGATAAGTATTTCCGCTAGTCCATATGCCACAATCATCCGTATATTCCTGCAGAGTATACTTCATTTTCACTGTTAATTTACTACGCAAACACAAGATTTTTATTAAAACATCTTAGCTCTCGCACACTGTTATCACACTGCTTACGCTGGCAGCACGCAACTACAGCTGAGCGAACAACCATAGTGCGCAGGCGTCGAACTCACACGTACGCTTACACTCACATGTCCGCTCAGCTGTCAGCTGTAGTTGCGTGCTGCCGGCGTACGCAGTGTGATAACAGTGTGCGAGAGCTAAGACGTTTTAATAAAAATCTTGTGTTTGCGTAGTAAATTAACAGTGAAAATGAAGTATACTCTGCAGGAATATACGGATATGATTGTGGCATACGGACTAGCGGAAATACTTATCGTGCAACATGGAATCATTTCCCAGGCGTTAACGAAAATCAAGTGGCCGTACAATTTTATGTGTTGTGCAATAATTATGTGAAACTGCGTGCATAATATCAGGATAATCGGTCCAGCAGTGCGCTTTCGTACGAGATGAAGAAAGGATTCGTGAAGCATTTTATCATCGTATCATTATCAACGTGGAATACATTTTATCGAAGGATTTTCAATCACGGATTAATTTTTGTAAAGGTACTGTCACTATTAATTTTTTACATTTATGATGTATTCAGCGTATAGTAATGGCATTTTGAATAATTTTCAAATTGAGAGTGGAATAGCCATAGGGGAAACCACTATAAAAAAAGCGCACCATGCTATCTACCGCAAGGTGGTGTGGAAATGATAGCGCATCATTTTCTCACCGCTAAAAGGATGAGTCATTTTTCGGCGCGGTATTGCGATATATCGTATCATGTCTCGAGCGACCCGCCCATCGCTTCGCGACGCGACTAGTATCGGATTACAGTGGGACGACTCTCGTCGCCGCGCGCTTCTATTCACGCAGATTGGCCGATCTTCTTTATTTAATTTTTCCGTAATTATTGCGACAATCCCAAAACAATATAGATAATTTGTTCTTAATTTGAGCCAATCTACTTATTTTTTTCGTTAAGGTCGAAAATCGACAGACACTCTGTATAATTTTCTTTTCATGACAAGATCTATAGCCCAAAATAAAATATATTAAACATTACAATTCATATAATAAAAAGTAATTCATTTAAAGTTGAGTATGCGACTGTATATTTTGTGTTTATAAGCAAAAAGTCAAATATGTTTATAGGTGCATGCATATGTTTTTTAAAATTTAATAAAAACAAATTGAACATTTACCTTTTATTAATACTTATTATTTAATGAAATGTTTATAGTGTTATCCTACATTTTAATATTACCACCTCTCTTGATAAATAAATACATACAATATTAAACATTTGAGATCAAGAGTAATATAACCTATAAAAATGACAAAGTATTTTATTGAAAAAATAGGTTAGTGTTGTAATAAAAAGAAATGTGTCACAAGGAACGAACAGATACATAGGAAGATAATGATCTTAATAAATTTTTACGTGCAACATTTAGTACATACTAAGAAAAAGAAGTAAATCGAGATCTTACTTCTTTCTTAGACTTACTGTTTCGACATTTTAATTTTATCTTCTGTAGACCTCCTCCTTCTTCAACAATTAAAATTAAAATCACTTTTTAAAAAATCACTTCTTTATTATATAACTTCTGAAATCATTAATATGCCTTCAACAAAAATGTCTAGCGAACTTGCGAACAAGATCGTGCAAGCTCACTATCGTAAGTCGTACGTGTCGCACTGTCGCAATGCATTCGTGATATGCGCTAACAGCGCAGGTACAAAATATGAATACAACTTTTCAATAACACGACATCGCACACTGAGCACTCACTAATAAAAATTATATATATATATATATATATATATATATATATATATATGTATATATATTAAAAATAATAAATACTTTGAAAAAATAAAGTATATTTCACATTAAAATAAATTATTAATTAATTATTTTTTAATGATAAAAAATTATTATTGTATTAAAAGAAAAATAAATATAATTTGTCAATGTTATAATTGAAAAAAATAATTAAGACGCAAATTTAAGACATACGTCGCTTAAAATAATATTTTAATCAGCAATTCAGTTTTTAATCAGTAACTGTAATAGACTCTTCTGCGAACTGTAACAAATCTGAATATGGAAAATATTTACTTTTAAACATCTTTATAATAATAAGCATATATATATATATACACAGCTGAAAAATATACATCACATTTTTTTAAAATTAAAAAGATCAAAATTAAGTCAATATAAAAAGTCATTTTTTAGTCTTTTTCCGAGATCGAGATTTCAATGATCAAAAAATGACATAAATTTGGTCAATATGACGTCAAATTGACATTATTTTGACATTTCTGTTCTCCTTGGGATAATTCGAACATAAGTATCGATTGAGTCTAGTAAGAGCTCGATCCGTTCAGCGGTTATCGTAATATAATAATATGAAATAATCTGCACTGGTCTCAATTTCCCGTCTCGCGTAAAGAGACACGGCGCGCGTTTTGCTAGAGAGATGAACTCGACGCAAGACACTACCGTGTCTCTTGATATATACACATATATGATAATTTATACAAAGTGTTTCAGCTATCGAATAAGTTTTATATATATATATGTAACAATTTGTAACAATTTGTATATAGTGCTTCAAAGCTATCGAATAACTTTAATGACAAATTACACATGACATAGATGTGAATATCATCAAAAAGTTATTCGATGACTTTGAAACACTATAAATTGTCATATGTATATAAGTTATTGTTTGATGGCTTTTTTAAGTACTTTGTAATCATATATGTCATATATGTATATATATATATATATATATATATATATATACACATATATATATATAAAACTTATTCGACACATAATAAAACACGTGGTATAGATATGAAATATATAAGAAAATAAATGATTCAAATTTTATGCACATTTAGAAGAGTTTATTCAAATTTCATATTTGTTTGCTAATATTTGTTTATTAATAATTGAAAGTTATCTATAAAGTTATCTATACATAAACATGATTATAATATATTATTAATACGATTCAATATGATTATAGTTCAGTTATAATTTGTTAATGTTCAAAGTAATTTATAACATTTTCCAATACTAATCACATTTCATTTTGTTTGAATTTCTTTTTATATTTGATAAATCACAATGACATACATACATACATACATACGTACATACATACATACGTACATACATACATACGTACATACATACATACATACATACATAGAATTTTTTTTTGTTATTGTGATTTATCAAATATGAAAAGATTCAAACAAAATGAAATATAATGTTGGAAAATGTTATAAATGACTTTGAACATTAACAAATTAAAACTGAACTGATGACCATATTTTATCGCATTAATAATATCATATTATATAATCATGTTTATGTATGTCGCAGATAATTTTTAATTATTAATAAATAAATATTAACAAACATGTGAATTTGAGACAAACTCTTTGTAAGTGTGCATAAAATTCGAATTACTTATTTTCTTATATTCTTATGTCATATTTTATTATATGTTCTACCATCAAATAACTGTTCTTTATATAGATGAGAATTTATACAGTATCTTAAAAAGTTATCGCATAACTTTTATATGTATAAAATTATTCGGCTGTTATTAAGACAGCTTGTATAAATTTATATATATACCCAGACAACACAAGTATGTTCTATGGACATTCATAGAATAACATTGGAGAATATTTAAATATTCCTAGAATGTTCCTATATAATACTTTGGAGTTCCTATGAACCTCCAATAGAACATTAAAAGTAGACAAAAAGTCAGGTTCTGTGAACATCCTATGAATATTTTATAGAATATTCTATGAATATTATAATTACTACATATAATATTTTAATAACATTCCGTAAATATTATGAGAACATTTCTTGGATATAAAATGAACTTTCAGAGAACATTCTGCGTATTTTCATGGAATCTTTTTGGAATATTCTTTTTGAATATTCCATCCTTGAGATTTCACTTAACTTTTGTCGACGTTGCCGAACGTAGCAATTAGTTGTCAAAGAGAATTTCTAGAGTCTCTATTGAGATTCTAAGAAATTCTTTATCTGATAGTCAATTGCTATCCATCCGACACATCGATAAATGTGAAGTAAAATCTCAGGCTAATAAGAAAAGGTATAATAAAAGAAATAAGATATAGATACAATTAATAAAGATTTTATATCATAAGATACACACACACACACACACACACACACACACACACACACACATATATATATATATATATAGATATATATATTATATAATTATAAATAAATTTTATATAATTATAAAATTATAAGTACAAATATATGATAAAAAAATATATATATGAAAAATTAACACTTAAAAATTAAATCACTTCTTTCAGGTACTAAATTATACAGTGTTACACACACACACATATATACAGGGTGTCCGAAAAATTGCCTACTCTACTTCGGGAGGTGATTCGGGACCCAAAAGCAAACAAAAAAGTTCATATAAACATAGGTCCGGAAACGAGCCATTTCCGAATTATAGCCACTTTTATGTTCAAAAATCGTAATTTAGAATCCACTTGGCATCCCTCTTTCTTAATTATTTCTTAAATTAAAAATTTTTATTTTTTAATTTTTATTTGTTATTTTTATTTAATTTTTAATTTTCCATTTTTATTTAAAAAATTTTTTTTAATTTTTATTTTTAATTTTTTTTTATTTCAATCTTTTTAGTTTTTTTCAATTTTTCAATATTTGTAAATACGATTACATTAGTTTTAAAAGAAATCAGTTGTTTTCACGACTACTTGAAATCAGTTGTTTTCGTGACTATTCAAAATCAGTTGTTTTCACGGTTACTTGAAATCAGTTGTTTTCGTGACTACTCAAAATCAGTTGTTTTCACGGTTACTTGAAATCAGTTGTTTTCACGACTATTCAAAATCATTTGTTTTCATAGCTTCCCAAATCCAGTTGCTTATATCAATAACTACATTGACTTCTTTTTTAAAAAAATTAGTTTTTTCTAATATCAAATCAATCTAATATCAAATTAAATTAATATCAATCAAAATAAAACTAATTTATTTCATTCTTCATTTTACATTTACTTATTAAAAACAGTTTTCAATAAGTTTCAAATTATTATTTAGCAACACCTTACTTTTAGATTGTATCTAATCTTTACATATTCATCAATGGATCGTTTAAGTTAAATAACAAATAAAAATTAAAAAATAAAAATTTTTAATTTAAGAAATAATTAAGTAAGAGGGATGCCAGGCGGATTCTAAATTACGATTTTTGAACATAAAAATGGCTATAACTCGGAAACAGCTCGTTTCCGGACCTATGTTTATATGAGCTTTTTTGCTTGTTTTTGGGTCCCTAACCTCCCGAAGTGGAATAGGCAATTTTTCGGATACCCTGTATATAATACAAAATACTTATTTTTACTAAAAAATATCACTAAAAGTCTTCGAGTAATGTCTTGAAATACTGAACTAATACGGCTCTATGATTAGTTTAAAACATAATAAGATTACACTTAAGACGACTTAAATCTTTTAAACACAATCACGATTCGTAGTTGTTGTACTATTCTTAGAGAATCTCTACAAGGGCCATATAGACTGATATTTTTCGCGTAACGCGTACCGCATAACTAGAGGCGTAATTCTGTATATGTTTTTTTATACTTGTTTTTTTATGTACTTGGCGTCGCAACGCTACCGCATCGCTTGATGCTGCATATTTAGTATATAAAACTATGTTCTCTGACTATTTCCGCAAAGATAATGACACAACTGTACAATTTATAGATATGGATAAACTATTTGATACTTTAAATTCTTCTTTAAAAAGAAAAACAGTGCCAAACAAATTAAATTGCGCTATTACAAAAAACACAGAACACATAGAATTTTTACAAAATATATTAGAAGCTTTAAAAGAAAGTAAATTTGAAATTGGGTCATAACTAGCTTGTATGAAAGGTTATTTATTAACAATAAATTCAGTTTTACAATTATTTAAAGATTTAGACGAGAATTATGATATTCATGAACTTTGCACTAGAAAATTAAATCAAGATCCATTGGAATAGTACATTGTGATACAAGTGCGGAAAGTTGACAATTGCGCACGAGCGCGAAGTAACGCACGAGCCGAAGGCGAGTGTGTTCACGTAGCGTTTGTGTGCAATTTGCCATTCCTTACATGTATCACACGTTATTTTATATTATAAGTGCGTCCAGTAGCACTTGTCGCACTTTTTCGTACGAGAAGCAAATTGTACGCAATCACTTATTTCACTGGGAAACATTGAATAATGTCATTATTTCCCGCCATCTATTAGCGTGAGAAATAACTCGCCAACAGTGAAATAATGTGATCGTGTGGCAATTGGCTACTTCTCGCATGGAAAAGTCGTGCGGAAAGTGCTACTTTGGACGCATGTGGGATATAAAATTTATTTGCCGTCATAGGACAACAGCATGGATGTTCTGCTAATCCTTCCCCAAAACAATTTCAAGCTGGCTTACGACATATTTGCATTACACATTTATCAAAAGTATCAAGTCATAGTAATTGTAAAATAGATAGAAATTATATTTTTACAAAATTGAGTCAACTTGGACATACAAGCAGTCTAATAAACAGAGCCACAGAACAAATGAACAGACTTCATCAATTTCAACATTAATAGATATAAATCTTGAAGAATTAGATGAATCTCAATGTACAGACTCTGAAACCAAACAGTTCACAGAATCGAATGCTATTTACTATATCTGTGGATATCTGGCTAAATTTCTTGCATCATGTATACACTGCATGTGAAGAAATATTAGTTTGTAATAATAATACAGAATATCGAGATCACAAATTATTTACGTTAATGAAAACATATACAGACAATATATAGTTTAGTTTATGTTACAGAAAATATATTTCAAATTATTATGACTTGAGAGAAACAATTTAAAAGTGTGATTCAAAATATTATTCATAAAAAGAATTTAGGAAAATTGATAGCAGATATTTTAACACAAGACGCTCGGTCGCCTTGAACCGGTACGGACGTGTTTCAAGTAGATCCTTTGGACAAATATTTTTGAGTTTTTTCTCTCACGAGGATTGGATCTTTAATACTCTTATACCTGTTGATGGCCGGATTACACCCTGAATGGGAACGTGGCCAAATAAATTGAAAGAAGAAGAAGAAGAAGATATTTTAACATGTAACCGTCCAGTTATTCAATTATGTTGTCCAGAATCGTCAGATTCTTTTCTATATATGTTTATAAGAATAAGATGTCATTGGGAAGCACGTTTTATGAGACGAAATTTAACAATAAAACAAAATAAAAAAACAGGTAAAAATTATTTCAAAAAAATGAAAAAATTTAGTTAGCTTTAATTCAGAATATTTAATATATTTAATATATTTTATATTTAATAATCTTATTATTTAGTATATTTTTTATGTTTATATATATTTTCTATATGATATGATATACTGTTTAATATAATATGATATATATGAAAGAGATAAAATATAATATTGTATGTTACACACATATATAATTTGACACCGATGTTATACACTAAAATTTGATGTTATACTTACAAATAAATATATGTTTACTACAAATTTGTTTATTTATTACAAATCTACGTTTATAAAATACAATAATTTGAGATTTCATTTTTCTTTTTAATTAACTTTAATAGTTACAATTTTTTACAGAAGAAAAAGAGTTTTCCAACTTTGTCTTTTCTGTAAAAGATTGTAACTATTAAAGTTAAATATATAATGCATTGCACTTTAATTATTAATACGAATTCAAATACGCGCAAATATATATATGTATATATATATACCCTCTAAAAAAAACCTTACAAAGATAAAAAATATACGCCAAGTACATAAAAAAATATTCCACCTTGTATATAACAAAACGTTTAATAAAAAGATACCCTTATAATAAATAATTTATTAAAATTTTCCCTCAAAAAATATATATAATTTTCCTAAAAAAAATCAAAACTAAATATGAAATCAATAATTAATTAACCAAGTACGAAGTAATTGATAAGGATTTGTGATTTGAAATATATTGTCACAAATTCAATCTTGCATATGTATTAGATTCTCGACAAAATGAAAATGATTTTCAAAATAAGTTCCAAATAAATTTGGAACTAAAAAAATTAAGAGCAAAACGACTTACAAAAACTTGGCGTGCTCGGGTTACATTATAATACACGTAATTACATACATATAATTTTACAAAGTTTGCGAATTATATACCTATAATTAATTTCAATTATAGAAATATGTGAATTATAACACGATGATTGTGTGTGTGTGTGTAGAAATGTGTAGAAATTTTCATATTTGACTTTGCAACTATAATTATAGTTACATGGATATTTATTACATTTGTCTGCGTAGACACAAATATAGTTACGCAGAAATATTCTCTGCATGTTTAATTATATATATATATATATATATATATATTATAATAAATAATTATATATGTAGGGAATATTTCTGCGCAACTATATTTGTGTCTATGCAGACAAATGTAATAAATGTCTAGGTAACTATAATTATGGTTGCGAAGTCAAATATATAAACTTCTACACTCATTATATATGTGTATGTACATATATATATATATATATATAATATATATATATATATGTGCACACACATACATATATGTATAATTATCATTATACATATAGTTAATATTTTTATGTAACTATATTTGTGTCTACGCAGGCAAATGTAATAAATGTCTAGATAATCAGTACTTAATATTATGAAAATTAAATTAATTGCTGCATGTCTTATTTCAATAATATTATGTTTTTGCGATAGCCCTTACAGTTTGATAACTAAATTTAAATATTTATAAATCTTTAAAACAGTAAAAATAAACTTCCTGGAAAGTATTGAAGCAATACATTGAAGATATTTATATCAGTTGATTACGAGATTCTATGGGCCATCGCACAAGTCTTTCCTCCACACATTATATTAAATAACATTATATTAAGTAATATTAAGACCATAAACTTTGACTTGTATGTAACTTTAAATTTTAGTCAATACTTAAAGTTTATACATTATGTCAAATTCTTATTACATTACAATTTTCTTTAGCGTTGATTAAAATTTAAAATTATGTATGAATCTAAGTTGCGATCAGTACTTAATATAATAAAACATGTTATGAAAAAGTTTGTGCATTAGCTCTTATAGATTGATAATTAAATATTAAATATAAATAGATATTAAATATAAATTTATAGTATCCTCTCAATCTGTTTTAAAGGAAGTTTATTTTCAGCATCACTAAAGAAACGAGTTTCATCCTGGTTTTGAGGCTTTCGCGGCCAATGGAATCATTAATGCAAAAGGTTTCCGGATGGATGCCGCGTGATTTGACAGCGTAATGCCGACGTTTCGCAAACGTTGCAGTTTGCATCTTCAGGGCTGAGAGCTCCGATATTGGGCTTTCTTGGGTTGTGGTCCTTATATATATTTCCAAAGGGTTTTCCATCTGCGAGAAAGTATTCTGTTATGAGGCCCCCTGGTGGTGAGAGTGCATACTAAGGACAGTATGCCATATAGTGCTTGTTTGATAGCCTTTGTCACGGTTGAGGTTGTCGGGATGTTTTAGAATTTCTAGGGCTTCCCGATGTTTCCTGGCGAAATAGTTTTGTGTGGAGGCTAATCTGGTTGTTTTGTCATATTGCACCGAGTGTCCCGTCTCCATCCAATGTTCAGCCAAGGCTGATTGACTAAAATGGTTGTACTTGGCACATCGTTGGTGTTCTTTAATGCGTGTACTGATCTTTCTCCCAGTTTCTCCTATGTACACTTTTCCGCAGGCGCAAGGAATCTTGTACACACCTGGTGTATCCAGGTGTGATCTCTGGTTCTTAGGATTGAGAAGCAATTGCGCAATCTTTCTTTGAGGTTTGGAAATTACTTTGATGTTGTGTTTACCCAGGATTCTGCTAATACTTCTGTTGTATCTTGGAGATACGGAAGGATCGTCCACTTCTTATCTTTCTTATCTTTTCCTTCTTCTTCTTTTTCACTCGATATCTCAATATTGGAAATTTTGTTTTTCAGTCTTTCTGTTGTTCGAATGATGTCTTTCCTGTTATATCCATTCTTGGTCAAGACCTGGTTGAGATGTTCTAGTTCTTCATTCAGGGAAGTTGGTTCAGAAATTGTTAAAGCTCTGTATATCAGTGAACTAATGACAGAATTCTTTTGAGAGGGATGATGATGGGAAGTAGCCTGGAGATAACGGTCCGTATGTGTTGATTTTCGATAAACCCGATGGCCTAAGGTACCATCCTCGTTCTTCTTAACCAACACGTCTAGAAAGGGGATCTGATTATTCTGTTCTGTTTCCATTGTGAACTGAATATTGGGGTGCTGGGAATTGAGAAAATCGAGGAATTGAGGGAGGTTGCCAGCTCCAGATAACAAAGGTGTCATCAACATATCGGAACCATGTAGAGGGTTTGAGAGGTGCGTTTTTCAGGATTTTATTCTCAAAATGCTCCATGAAAATGTTGGCAATAATGGGTGAAATGGGGGATCCCATTGCTGCTCCAGAAGTTTGTTCATAGAACTCTCCTTGGAATTGAAAATAGGTTGAAGTTAGGCAATGTTCTATTAATGGGAGAAGATCTGCGGTGATTTTGTCAGACTTTTTAATAATATCTAGTGTATCTTGGACTGGAACATTCGTGAACAAGGATACTACATCAAAACTGACAAGAATGTCCGTGGTTTTTGTCTTAATTTTAGTAATCCTGCTCACAAAATCCATTGTATTTTTTATGTGGGAATCATTGAGTCCTGTAAGGGCTTGGAGAGGTTTGACAAGGAGACGGGCTAATTGATAAGTGGGTCCTCCGATGTTACTGACAATGGGACGTAATGGAACAGAATCTTTATGGATTTTGGGAAGACCGTAAAGTCTAGGGGCTGAGGAATCTCGGGGGATTAGTTTTTTAGTTATTTCGGGAGGGAGACCCGCATTCTTGAGAAGTGAAGAGGTTTTCTTCTCTATGCTCGAGGTCGGGTTACGTTTAAGTTTTCTATAAACATTGTGGTCTGAAAGCATGGCCTTGATTTTATTACAGTAGTCATATTTGTCCATGACTGTGGTGTTACCTTTATCTGCCGGCAGAATGATAATCTTATCATTCTGCCTCAGATTCCGGAGTGCTAGTCTTTCTTCCCTGCTTATATTTTGCCCGGGAGGTTTGGCCTTATGGAGAACGTTAGAAATTCGTTTTCTAATATCGTTGCCTGTTTCAGAGGGAAGGTGGAAGATAGCCGTTTCCACTTGGCTAATAATTTCTTCCGTAGGGATATTAGTGGGGGTAATGGCAATGCCCTTGGCAAGAATAGAGATCTCCGAAGAGGAAAGAGTTTGACTACTAAGTTTTACTTGTGTGTGGGTTAATTGAAAACATTGGCCCACTGGTGACCCACCAATAAAATGCTAACGAGCATAATTGAATATGAAAGACTAGCACTCCGGAATCTGAGGCAGAATGATAAGATTATCATTCTGCCGGCAGATAAAGGTAACCACAATAGTCATGGACAAATATGACTATTATAATAAAATCAAGGCCATGCTTTCAGACCACAATGTTTATAGAAAACTTAAACGTAATCCGACCTCGAGCATAGAGAAGAAAACCTCTTCACTTCTCAAGAATGCGGGTCTCCCTCCCGAAATAACTAAAAAACTAATCCCCTGAAATTCCTCAGCCCCTAGACTTTACGGTCTTCCCATAAAAATCCATAAAGATTCTGTTCCATTACGTCCCATTGTCAGTAACATCGGAGGACCCACTTATCAATTAGCCCGTCTCCTTGTCAAACCTCTCCAAGCCCTTACAGGACTCAATGATTCCCACATAAAAAATACAATGGACTTTGTGAGCAGGATTACTAAAATTAAGACAAAAACCACGGACATTCTTGTCAGTTTTGATGTAGTATCCTTGTTCACGAATGTTCCAGTCCAAGATACACTAGATATTATTAAAAAGTCTGACAAAATCGCCGCAGATCTTCTCCCATTAATAGAACATTGCCTAACTTCAACCTATTTTCAATTCCAAGGAGAGTTCTATGAACAAACTTCTGGAGCAGCAATGGGATCCCCCATTTCACCCATTATTGCCAACATTTTCATGGAGCATTTTGAGAATAAAATCCTGAAAAACGCACCTCTCAAACCTCTGGTTCCGATATGTTGATGACACCTTTGTTATCTGGAGTGTGGAGTCATGGCAGAGAAACGCTCCCTCAATTCCTCGATTTTTTCAATTCCCAGCACCCCAATATTCAGTTCACAATGGAAACAGAACAGAATAATCAGATCCCCTTTCTAGACGTGTTGGTTAAGAAGAACGAGGATGGTACCTTAGGCCATTGGGTTTATCGAAAACCAACACATACGGACCGTTACCTCCAGGCTACTTCCCATCATCATCCCTCTCAAAAGAATTCTGTCATTAGTTCACTGATATACAGAGCTTTAACAATTTCTGAACCAACTTCTCTGAATGAAGAACTAGAACATCTCAACCAGGTCTTGACCAAGAATGGATATAACAGGAAAGACATCATTCGAACAACAGAAAGACTGAAAAACAAAATTTCCAATATTGAGATATCGAGTGAAAAAGAAGAAGAAGGAAAAGATAAGAGAGATAAGAAGTGGATGATCCTTCCGTATCTCCAAGGTACAACAGAAGTATTAGCAGAATCCTGGGTAAACACAACATCAAAGTAATTTCCAAACCTCAAAGAAAGATTGCGCAATTGCTTCCCAATCCCAAGGACCAGAGATCACACCTGGATACACCAGGTGCGTACAAGATTCCTTGCGCCTGCGGAAAAGTGTACATAGGAGAAACTGGGAGAAAGATCAGTACACGCATTAAAGAACACCAACGATGTGCCAAGTACAACCATTTTAGTCAATCAGCCTTGGCTGAACATTGGATGGAGACGGGACACTCGGTGCAATATGACAAAACAACCAGATTAGCCTCCACACAAAACTATTTCGCCAGGAAACATCGGGAAGCCCTAGAAATTCTAAAACATCCCGACAACCTCAACCGCGACAAAGGCTATCAAACAAGCACTATATGGCACACCGTCCTTAGTATGCACTCTCACCACCAGGGGGCCTCATAACAGAATACTTTCTCGCAGATGGAAAACCCTTTGGAAATATATATAAGGACCACAACCCAAGAAAGCCCAATATCGGAGCTCTCAGCCCTGAAGATGCAAACTGCAACGTTTGCGAAACGTCGGCATTACGCTGTCAAATCACGCGGTATCCATCCGGAAACCTTTTGCATTAATGAGTTTCATCTTGTTCTCTTCTAGACTTTCCACAAAATGATTTTATCAAGATTAATATATAACAATGAAAAAAATTTTTAAATATTTACCTTTTAATGAATATTGAAAAATTCACAATCCACTCGATTGTTAAGTGTCACACACAAATCTCTATCTTTTTGTTATATAATTTATAAAAAATGTACTTGAAATGTATTTATAAATGTACTTGATCGTGTCGCTTGGTAATAACCTTTAATGTCACTTCTCTTCTCTTCCTTGTTATACTATTCCGCACTATACTCTAATATAAATTTATCTTTCATTCATATGTACGTACACAGATACGTATACATATCACACGTATTTACACATGCACACATATGATTTTGTGAAAGCATTGTACATATTGAAACAATAATTGTATACGCAGCGATGTGAACGCCACTTGAGGGACAAAATCGCTTTGCGTGTGTGCGTGCGAGCATACGTGAGTCTGGAGGGAAAGGAGGAAAGAAACGAAATGTCACAATTCTGATATTCGATTATCATTTCTCAGGATTAATTGCACCAATTTCATTCAAACAGATCGCAATCGAAAGCTTGAACTCATATTATATCATAAAAGTGTCGTTAGATTTTTGATTACGGCTTTAGTTTATTAAATATTTTAACCGAAAGTTTACTTGACGCGAAATTCCGGATAAGGTACTTGGTAGCGCCGCATCGAAAAGAGTGACTCTCAACTCAATGCTTGGAACTCAATGCTTGGACCTGTTTTTTATGTACTTGGCGTTGCGATGCTACCGCATCGCTTGATTACTAATGTAAAATATAATTTTTTATAAGTTTATTAGTTTATATGTAATATAGTAATAATATAAATAATATAATATAATATAGTAATAATGTATATATTATCACAAAAAATATATTTATGAAATATACTTTTTATTATTCAAAAGATATTTTTCTAAACTAATATATCTTATAAGTTGTGTGTGTTAAAATATTTAATGATAGGGCAATCTGATAATTGATATTAAATCAAGTTTGATTATGATTAATTTGTATAACTAATAAATGTTGAATATTACTTTTACATATGAGAATATTACTTTTATATTGTAATCTTTTTTTATTGTAATCTTTTTTTTATTGATTAAATAAGCAATTAAAAAAATAATTGTTGCATATATGATCATGGTATTAAAATAAAAATCAGAAATAAAGAAAAGAGTAGCATTATTTCTTTGGAATCATTTTATATTATTACAATAATTGTGTATTTTATTTAATTTATTCTGTAAATTTGTATACAAGTTTGTGTATAGAAAGATATAAATATATATGTATATATACGATACAAAGCACACATTGAAGTATCCGCTAAAGCTAGTGTATAAAGATGCTGAAAATTGCTTTAATACTCCGGTAACATTATTTCGAAAATTGCAATCTCAAAACGGATTCATGTGGCATATAACAGTGGCTATTCTTAGCACACATTTATCACAATACACAATGTAAGAGACATTGCACAATTTCATTTTGCCCAACATC
Organism: Camponotus fellah; assembly: GCA_030586385.1. Classification (NCBI taxonomy): domain Eukaryota; kingdom Metazoa; phylum Arthropoda; class Insecta; order Hymenoptera; family Formicidae; genus Camponotus; species Camponotus fellah. The sequence continues at coordinate 80,924 of JAPIVC010000352.1, forward strand.
TTGTACATCTTATATTTTTGAGCATTCAATCACTTTATATTATTTAAATAAGATGTTTACATTGCAAAATGTATGTCTGTGGTAAATTGCAAACATCTTATTGTACAATAAGGAACAATGAGAACGCGATTCTCAAAAATTATATATATATAAAATTTATTATATATATTATATATAAAAAATTATATATAATATATATACTGCACATTATATATATATGTATATATTAAAAAAATGTCATGCACGTTATATACGCATACATATTTTAATTTTTAACTATAGTTATCAAACAATTGCAAATAGATATAAGGCATATAAATTCGATTATTCTTACTATGAAAGACTTTGTATCACGTTTCGCAAATTTCGTTACCGTTTCTCCTGCGAATACAGCAATTTTTGCTAATATTAATTAATCCTTTTGCTTTTTAAATTCTTATTTATTATATTCATTAAACAAGCGACACAATATTGCAATACTGCTAGCAATTTCAGTGTTTGCAAGATAATACATTTTAATTAGTCTAATCATAATGTAATTTATCTTCTTAACATTTTTGTAACTTATCTTAAGAAAATTATAAATTTTATTTTATATCACGTGCGTCCAAAGTAGCACTCTTCCGCACGACTTTTCCGTGCGAAGTAGCAAATTGCCACACGATCACATTATTTCACTGTTGGTGAATTATTTCTCACGTACGCTAATAGATGGCGGGAAATAATGACATTATTCAATGTTTCCCAGTGAAATAAGTGATTGTGTACAATTTGCTTCTCGTACGGAAAAGTGCGACAAATGCTATTGGACGCACTTATAATATAAAATATCGTGTGATACATGTAAGGAATGGTAAATTGCACACGAACGCTACGTTAACGCACTCGCCTTCGGCTCGTGCGTTACTTCGCGCTCGTGCGCAATTGTCAACTTTCCGCACTTGTATCACAATGTACTATTATCACAGTATATACAGTAGCGCAACTCCCTGTCGGCACCTTTGAAGTTCGTGTAGCATAAAATAAAATGTGCATGCGCGAAGTCAGCGAGTATACCAGTACTGCCATCTGCTTTTCTCTCACTCTCTCCTTTGGTTTTCGTTCTCTTTCTAACACATTATAATATGTAATATAAATAAAATTCAATAAAACTTGAATATATGTACATAAAGAAATTATGAAAAATATAATACAAAATATATAATGCAAATATATATAAAAAATAGTATATATGACATGATATAGGAATATTAATTAACCATTTTATATGTCATATTAACTGATAGCAGAAAAGAATGAAATATACTCATAATACTTTATATATAATTTATAATATATTTACATATTAATACTTATATATATAATTTTTAATATATTTATATATTAATTGTACATATATATATTCTATATATATATATATATATTTAAAAACTTAAAATTAAAAGAAAACATTTAGATTAAGATTACAATCACTTAAATTTTATTATATAAAATATATATATTTATGAGCAAAATGAAAAAAAAACAAGAAATATATATTTATTAAAAATATTTATTTCACAAACAGAAATAATCTTGAAACTAAACTTTTTCTCTCTCAAATCAATCATCCGACCATACCTCAGCTACTCGATCCACCTCAGCATGAATCAGAAAGAGAGAATGAGAGAGAAGAAGAATAGAAACAAGAAAATGTTTTCAATTAAAATACATTCAATTAAAATACAAATGTATGATATACGTTATAACATATATGTCATATAAACATCAAACCTTAATGATATTAATAATACAAATTTGAATAATTTTATTGCCTTCTTCTATTGTTGATCCGCATGTGTATAAATGTTTTGATGTCATTCTAATACATTCAACCTAAATAAAAAATTTAACATTATAAGTATGTAAATAATTTAATACTATCTTAAAATAATATAATTATATATATATATATATATATATAAATTATATATAATTATATATATATAATATAATATATAATTATATATAATTATATATATATAATATAATATATAAAATAAACAAACTTATTTATAAAAAGTTATTACTTAGTTCTAAAAACATTTTTTTATATAACATAACACATATAAATTAAATATAACGCAAACATACAAAAAAATAATAAAACACACACATGCAAATAGTCTGTTCATATAAAGAATAAATTAAATGAGTAACATGCAATAAAATCACGTTCATGCAAATAATAGAATATAATATATAATATAATATATACAATAATATAATATATACAATATGTAATATATAGAATATATATTACATATATAATATATGTAATATATATTCTATATATTACATATTTTATAATATATAATATATAATATATAATATATGTAAAAATAGAATATAACAGAGTTAATGTAATAGAAGATAGAATGACAGAAAAAATCACGGCATGAAATAAAAAAGTACATAAATATATATGAAATTACAATATGTAAAATTCTGAAATGCAATATTAATGCAATGTTAAAAAAAGCTGAAAGTTAAAATCACACACAATGAATGTTAATAAACAAACTTAACATTATAATAAAACGCAATTAATAAGCAAAATAAACATTAATGAAAATATTAAATATATAAAACGCAAACAACATAAATTTTAACCATAAAAATAAGACAGTATAGTTTCGAATATAATAAAATATAACAAATTTATAAATGTGAAACATTTAAAAATTTCCTATTTTTCTACTAATACTTTTGCATGCTTTATTACGTTGAGATAGTGTAAAATAAATACGCATGCGTAAAAATAACTTTATCAAAAAAATTGTAGGAAAATCTGGCGGTTCAAAAACTATATTCTGTGCCAACTGAAAAGATAATGCCAAAAATTTTTTTTAAAACAATTATTTTCAAAATTTTTTACAAATAATTCTTCTAATTGATGTATATAAAAACAGAAATTATTACTTGGCATGTGCAAATTTCCATATAAATTATTTTCATCGCTAGAATAAGCTCTAAAAGAACAATATAGAGCAGTATCGTCTAAGACAGTCTTATTTTCATTTACATAAACCATACATGCATTACATGAATGAATTTCTATACATCTTTTAATTAAAAATCCACATACATATGTAAATGCATTTTTTTCTGGCAGATCCATGGAATAATAATCATGACTTGGGATATCTAAAATTTTACATGGCAAAGATGTAGTAAAATTTGGAGTATGATTAGTATAACTTGCTTTTTTAATGAAAGTTAACATTTGGTCATTATCTTGAGCACAATTTTGATTTTCTGAGTGCTGTAAAAATTTCATACTAAGTAATTTTTTAAAGGCACGTACAAATTGAATTGGAGTTGGATTCAAAGAATTACCACCTTGTTGCCTAATAGTACCAAAGAAATTTTCGACACAATCTTGATTAATTCTTCGTGTTTGAAGATAAGGAAAATTTAAATGTTTTAATGTATTCCATAACTGCATTATACTTGAAATTGTTATCTGCCAGCATTCAAAACATTTAATTTTTACAGTTGCATGTGAACCATTAGTATTAATAATATTTATATGCTTAAACAAATTTAACATTTCTTTTAGGAATCTAATTTGTTTTTCGCTACCCGTGAAAACTTTTCCATATTCTTTTGGATTATTTAATGCAGATGAATTTAATATATCAAATAATTTATCTAATTTTTCAATAAAATCTATTGTGCCAAGTGCTTCATTTGAAAGAAAACCATAAGACATTTGCGTGCACATTCCTGCAGCTATCCGATTACTAAATATTTGAACAGCATATTTAACTTTCATTCGTTGAAAGGAATTCGGTTCAAGATGACATTTAGTTAAATTAGGAGCCATTTTTATCCATTGTTTACAATCTTTATTATAAAAATCAACTATATGACTCCATGAAGCAATTTTATTATCAAATTGAAAGTTATATTTTAATAAATTATTACGGGTAGCTTTTATTAAATGAGGAGTATCAAAAATATAAATTACTTTCTCCTCATTAACTAAAAAAGTTGAATTTTCTCTCGAAATTCCTAATTCACGAGTTAACTATATAAAATTAGATCCCATATCTGTTATTAATGCATGCACAACACCACAATTTCGCAACTTAATAATAATATTAAATATAATATTTTTTAAAACGACACTTTGACATGATGTTTCTACAAAACAAAAACAAACGGGAAATTTCCATTCCAGCAATGCTCGTGCCATTATGACTAAAGCACCTTTCGCAGGCTGATGTGTTTTCAGTACCTGTATCTTGAAAGCCAATTATATCATCCTGCGATATATTATAAAATAAGTGAGCTTTCAAACTCATCTCATCAACACACAATACACAATGTCTTTCCATTGGTGATAATGACTGCATTATTATACTTAACACTTCAAAATTTTTTCATTCCAGGTACTATATTCCAAGATTGTGTAAATAATTGAAGAGAACGAACAGAAGGCAATGCGAAACTTTTCAGCAATTCTCTATAAGTACGCGGACTTGAAAAAAATAATGATAATGCAAATTGCTTGAAATCGGAATCATATCTCCTTCCACGTTTGTTTTTGGTCAAAGCATCGATCTGCGCAGACAATAATTGTACAAAATGTCCCGAAAATAGCTTACCACCTAATCGCAGAATATTGTTAGCATCGCTGGTTCCTTCGTTGATTTCTGAATTTTTCGTTTGGCTCTTCTTTTGTTTTTCTTCTATCAACGAAGCCGTCGAACTATTTGCCGCAACTTGTTGTTCTGTTTCTTCAATTTACGCTTGCATGCGTAGTTTTTTTGCGAGGACTATCATCCAATGATTTCTTCTTCCCCGTACGCATGGTGTTAGATGTGCTCCTGCAAAATACACAAATGTATTTATATATAATGTAAATTAGACATTGAAGAAAAAGAATTTAGCAAAAAATCCTTTGTGATATATATATGTATATCGCAAAACTAATACTTTATGATGAAGAAAAACTTACTGTTTATCTTTGCCATCTATTTGGTCTTCTGTTTGGATGTCCATTTTTCTTTGTTTGGACATTACTGAAAAAATTTTATATAATTGAATTATTACATTATGTTATTTTCACTTGAAATAACAAGATTATTGTTTTTGATTATCATTACCTTTTGCTTCCTTCTTGTATTGCTGTTGTCTTTTCCGCTTCTTCCATTTCATTTCTTGTTACTTCTTGTTGCTTCTCCAATGTTGTAATATTTGCTCCTTTTGCTCTTCCTTCTATTTCTGTATTTCTATAAAAGCAATATATATTATAATACTCTCTCTCTTTCTATATATATATATATACAGGGTGTTGAAAAAAAGTGTTACATATTTTGATAGCAGGTAGTATGGATCAAAACAAGAAGAAAAGGTCTAATAAACATGGGTCCTAAAACTGATATCTTCAAAGATATAAGCTATTTTGTTATTTGAGCTCTTTGTCATTTTCTTATTAGTCGTGTCATCTTTAGAATGTAATGAACGTCTTAGAGAATCATGCACTCTTTCAAATCACGCACCATAACTTCATTTCTAAAAATTGGTTCGCAATAGATACCACAAATCAGCATTAAAACTTTTTTGTTTTTGTAAAAAAAATGTTTTTATTTTGTTATGTTGTAGTACATTCAGTTTCTTTACTGCAGTTTTTTTATGGAAGATAAATGATTACATTTCATATTAAAATAAAAATTGTTTCTTTATCTCTCTTTGTTTATTTTGTGTTTTTTAAAGCACCTAGAAAAAGATATCCCTATTGTACCCCATTCTCCCCTACTCCTTTGTTCATTACATTCTCAGATCACATCAAAGATGACACGACTAAGAAAATGATAAAGAGCTCAAATAACAAAATAGCTTATATCTTTGAAGATATCAGTTTTAGGACCTATGTTTATTAGACCTTTTCTTCTTGTTTTGATCCATACTACCTGCTATCAAAATATGTAACACTTTTTTTCAACACCCTATATATATATATATATATATACATATATATGTATATGTATATACATACATACAGTTATCATAATATAACAAAATAATATTCTTATTAAAAATAAAATATTTGGAATAGTTATATAAGTAACAGTTATATAAATTATATAAAATCTTACTCTTTTTCAAAAGCTGGACCAAAAAATATGGTAGGTACAGCATCTGGATGTAATCGGATAACAGCCTTTTTATAAGCCACTTGTCCTCAAAATGCAAGTGGCATAGTGTACAATTTTGATATATGTACTTTGGCCCTTTCAATTCCAAATCCATCCTTTTTTGATACCTGTATCCATTTCAACCATCTGTAAAGTGTAATGAAAATTCATAAATATAAAAGTATATGATATGTACATATTATTTACTTTAAAAATATGAAAAATATACATATATACATATATATATATATATATATATATATATAATTAAATTACATATTTTATAAATAATAATTAAAACATTATCATACCTGTCATATTCCTTTGGAAATCTAAAAAAGTGCCGTTTCTCTAGGTTGATAAAACTCATACATCCTGGCACTGCGCACCATTGTTTGGTTTTCTTATCCATATTTTCCTTAGGCCTTCCGGATCACCAAACAGCACCTGAAAAAGAAGCTAAGATCAAGGTGTAAAAATTTCCTAACAAGAGAATTGAAAACCTATATAAATAAATAGGTTAACTATCCTCTTCAGGAAAGCTTCTACATACAAATAATTTCTTTCACTTCACCACTTCACCACTTCACCACTTCTTACTTAATTTGCACCTCACGTATTCTCACTTCACTCGCGTAATTGTTGCTGACAAATATTTATGCCGGCATTTAATACTGAGATCAGTAAGGATTTAAACTGTGATTTAAACACAGATGTGATTTTACCGCCGAGAAAGAGAAAGAGAGAGAGCGAAAATCAAAGGAAAGAGTGAGAGGAAAGTACAGATAGCAGTACTGGTATACTCGCTGACTTCGCGCATGCGCATTTCATTTATGCTACACAAAATCGGGAGAGTTGCGCTACTGTATATACTGTGCTATTATCTTAGGAAAATTATAAATTTATATATTTTTTATATCAGGAAAATAGTTATGCATTGTGAAGATGAACATTGAACATTTTGCCAATGATAGGCTATTACTTATTGCAGAGATCATACATAGTGTTATAAAGCTTAATATAAAATATATAAGCTCAATATAATTTTATTATATATGTATATATATATATATAATAAAAAAAAAAAATTGTTTTGTACCATATATACATATATATGGTTAAAGTGATCATACATTGTATAACGAAATATTCTATTTATGTTTATATATAACATCGATACTATTACAATAAAAGTATGAAATATCTATTGTAAATTTTTCGAATGTTTCACATTAAGAATTATTGACGAAAAATATTGATTAAAAATAGCTGTGTATCATATATATTTTAATATAACTGATGAATCTTTTATTTGTACTTATTTATTATATATCTGAATATATGAAATAATAGATTAAATATGACACTATTTTAGAAGCAAGTTTGTTTAGAATCGAAATTCTTGTATATATATATGTGTATGTATATATATGTATGATTATACAATTCTGTTCTTCAGAGATATAAACCTTATATAAAATATATCTCAAATATGTTAGCATAGAAATAATGTATGGAATCTGCTTTTACTGATGCATTGTCATATTGTTAAGTATGTTTGACTTGAAGTTTATAGCAAAATATTGGTATATGGATAACAACAGAATTAGTAAATCATATCAAATGTCATTATATATGTATATATATATATATAATGGCACTATATATACATATATGTATGATATATATAAAGTAAATGTATGTATATATATATATATGTATATATATATATATCTTCATTATATTTTATATATCTTGTCTATTATAAATGCATATAAATGCAATTCATTCTAAATACATATTTCAAAAAACCAGTTGTTTTTAATGTAAAAATATAATAACGTTTTTTAAATATATATTAATATATATTAATGTTTATTAATATATATTAATAAAAAATAAAAATATAAAAAAATTTTATTATAAATGTGGCAGTAATTGTATTTATTTGTTACACAAGAAAGGAACATAATACACAAAAAAAATGCGATCAATGATGTAATATGAAAAATGTAATTAAAGAAAAGAAACAAAAAAAATGTATTATTCTGACATATAAAAATTTATTACTGGCACAAATGCAAGTACATGAATTTTTTATATAGCTTCTTATACGATTGATTATACAACTCCATTCGTTGGAGATGTAAATTTTACCAAGCGTGTCAGCATAGAAGTGATGGACGGAATCTGTTTTTGTTGATGCGTAGTTAGATCGGGCGTGTTTGATTCAAAATCTATGGCAACACGCTGGCATACAAATGTTAACAAAGTTAACAAATCGTATCGAGTGCTATTTTCGCTTAATTCCGAGCACAAAGCTTGTATAAACCATGATCCGCTGCTAAGGTTTCTCCAGGAATAATAATCTATTAATTTCAAAAATTGTCCTTGAATCATTAGAGATATTTAAGATATTAAATTATAATTTGAGATATATTTAAGACTGGTATTTAATCAGTAATTACATTAGAAACTTCAAATTTGATTGATTTGTAATATATATATTATAATAGAAGGAAAATAAAAAAAAGTGTGATAAATAAATGTATATTGTTCTTTAGTAATCTAATACTCTTCTATAGAAAACAATATAATACCTGGTATGGTTGAATAGGCAATCATAAAGTCAGCTTGAGAAAGAATAGGATATGTCGCGGTTGGTCCATCTGTTTCTGTTCGTTCCTTAAAAACTATGCCCGGATCTAGTCTGTTACCCTGACAAGCTTGAATGAAAAATAGTTTAGGTTTTCCAGCGAGAGTCGGACATCTATCGGCAGTGAAGTGATGCCAGAGAGATTCTGTTTTATATAAAGTGTCATAAGCGTAGAGTTGACCGAGTTCGCCGTGGCTTAATACGGCTATTATCAAACAATCATGTTCAGAATGATCCATGTCTGCAACTGTAAAAACAATAATTTATAATTATTTTATAAAATATTTTTATCATATTATTAATCAATTTGCATTTATCATATTGTGTTTTTATACATCTTTTGAGGTTTTCTTCATTTTAATAAACATTTTTTAGAGAATATAATATTATTTTATAAATAAAATATCTAATGTGTAAACAAACATGCAAATGAACAAGTATGACTCACCTCTTTCTAACTGTTTTGCTATGTCTCTATGAGTAGAGTTATGGAAATCATTTACTTCAAATCCAAGATTTTTTAATGTATTAATAAGATCGCAGTCTACATTTGTACCAACGCGAGATTTGAGATCCGAGATAGTGAAAAATTCATGATTAAAGATTAAAGCTATACCACGTTTAGGATGATTCATTTTATAATGTATGGCATAACGTTTGGTTGGTGATGTTTGTAATGATGTAGCAGGAGTTATATTGTTTCTGCAAAAACAATTTTAATGTGTTTCAAATTGTTTGGATTAGATGTAAACTATATTTTGTGGAATTATATCCTAAATGATTTATATAGTGTCCACTATGATTCAATCTTAAATTTTGCAGTGTATTTTTATTAATTTTAGTTGTATATTTTATTAAGTATTTTGAATTATTAATATTACATCAATTTCAATAAAATTTTTTATATAATTTGTAAATTAATATAATTCTTAGAATCAATTTGAATAAGATAAAATATATCTATAATCCTAAAATTTGTAATGTCATTATTAAAATTTTTTCACAGTACTAATAAAATCTTACAAATAAATCATTACTTGATTAAATATATTAATATATTGATATAATTTTATGATTATATTGTATATTTATTGTATATTATTATAATTGGTTCATATAGTCTTCAAAAGCTAGCGCAAATTTCTGAGAATAATTTTCTAATTCTGTTATAAACTCTTATAAAAATTTTGGTAAGTATGTATAATAAATTACAGTTTATCAATTTTATTGCCACTTAGAGATATGATATGGGAAGCTGTTCTGAGTAATTCTCCCGCAAAAATTAAGTTGAGAAGAACATTGGTTTAGAAAATATAATAAAGTCAAGTTTGAAAATTTTAACCTTTTTTTTCTCTGTCTTATAATTATATTATTAGAACTAAAAAGGAAAAAACAGTATGACGATTTATGTATACTGTATTAATCTATTTCAACTTTTTAAAGTTTCTATTTATTTAAAATTTAACTAAATAATCATAGACATTTTATCAATATATTATGTATATTTTCCAAAATTTTTCATATAATTTATACTATTAAAATATTTTGAAGCACTAAATATTGTAATTATAAAAAATCATTGATAATTATCTTAATATCGCTAGTCAATTTAATCAAAGGATTATTGGAAAATAATATAATCGACTAAAACTAGTAAAAATTCTTGTTTATTGATTACGACGTTTCGACTATATGGTTGTGGTCCTTTTCAAGTATATGCTGGAATGAAGATTTTAAATTAATTGAACGGTTGAATAATAGTAGCAACAAATTAAATGTGAACAATTTAAGTATCAAAGAATAGATGTGAACCATAATAATGTTGTAAACGTTGTTTAACGTCGTCTACAAAATCACTAAAAAACTGAATACTTTAATTAAAGGTGGCAAGGATAATTTACACATTAACGATAAAACAAATGTCGTATATAAATTGAATTGCCAGAATTGTAATGCGTCATATATTGGGCAAACATTTACTCGAGTGAAAGAACATATTAATAACATTAAATTACACGAAACGAATTATTCCGTCATTAGTAAACATAGATTGGAATCGGGACATGAATTTGACTGGTCGAAACCTAATATTTTACACAGTGAAAAATATGTACGAAAGAGAGAAATTGTTGAAATGTTTTATATTAAGAAATCTAATAATTTGATTAACCTACAGATAGACACGGATAGTTTAAATAACATTTACGACAAAATAATAAAGGTCGTTTAGTTCGTTATTATTTTTGATTTATCCAGTTCCTTGACGAAATTTCACGTTTGATACATCAATTTTTCTCTTAAATTTGATCCATTGAATTGTAACATTTATTGAATTTATTGAATTTATTTCTTGAATTTAATGACAGTGAAATGTAACGTTTCTGCTAGTGACTCCTGTGCAGTTTACAACATTATTATATTTCACATCTATCCTTTGATCGGTACTTAAATTGTTCGCATTTAATTTATTGCTTGTACTATTATTTAACTGTTCAATTAATTTAAAATCTTCATTCCAGCATATACTTGAAAAGGACTACAACCATATGGTCGAAACGTCGTAATCAATAAACAGAACTAGCAAGAATTTTTGCTAGTTTTGGTCGATTATATTATTTTCCAATAATTCTTTGATAAAAAAGCATCTTTAAATTACTTCAAAGCACATATAGTACTAAATAGAAATATCCTTGGTTCAATACAATTGAGTTTTGATTTCATCCAACATATTATTGATTTTATTGATTATCTTATCAACCATATTGGCTAAATTATATCTTGTCTCTCAATGATCTTTATCGCTATAGTGGTAATCTTTGCTTTAACAATATACATTTTTTCCACATCATTCCCACAATACTATCGATATTAATCGTTATATTAAACATACCACATCGCATTAAATATTAAAAGATTGTAAAATTATAGAAAGAAAAACTAAACATGCTCACACACAGAAACGTATACGACATAATTATTGACAATATGCGAGCATCTCTATTATGGTAGTTTAGAATATAGTAAACAAATATGCATGTATCGCGTGAGAATTTGATGCAGATTCTTCTCATACCTGCTGATTCCTAATGATCCGAATGCACCAACATCGTCTCTATCCCGTTGTTGTTTCTCGCCATTATTGATATTATTGGGCTCGGTAGAACACATGGCGTTGCGTCTTGTGTTCGATTACAGGGGGAAAAACTTTGTTGCGCAGTTTTGTAACCGTTGTGTTCGCAAATGAATTCGTTAATAACTTTGCGCAGCAGCGTAAAAGCACGTCTGTAAAGATACCTTTTCATGTATCGCTTATCACTCGTTTTGAGCGATAAAAAAGTTACATGAATAGATTGTCGCTAGCGACTAGCTTGAGTATGAAAAGGGCTCCAGCAGCGATTAGAAAGAAAAGTTAAGACACGCACAGTATAAAATAAATATAAACAATATTACAAGCAAGAAAATTATAATTGGATATATTATAATTGGATGATTGAGTGCACAAAAATTATAACTGAAAATAATATAATATAATATATAATATAAGCAGAACAATATAAAGAAAAAAGTAGCAGTAGCGACATTTCTTTATTATTTTTGTAATTAACTAATATAAAATTTATAAATACAAACATTTTAACCAAACCAAATATAGGCTAAAAAACAAATTTTCATCCGTAATAAAATTGGAAATAGTCTTCTAGACATGTATGCGTCGGTATTTCATCCTCATTATAAATAGTTTCACATAATCCGCATGTTTGTCATATGACATATTCTATAAATAAAAATATTTCGTTTATTTTAATGTTCTCTTGCCATTACACAAAAGATTTTTAACATAACCTTATATATCAACAAATTTATATTTACATTTTTATTATATATAAAAATGTAAAAAATGTAAAATGTTTTATTATATATATAAAATAATATTATAAAATATTATTATATATATTTAAAATGTTTATTACAAAATTATATACTTAATGTTTATTACAAAATTATATACTCTTTGATTATTCATTTGAGTCTTAAAATTTCAAAATTATCGCTCGTGAATGTCGCTTATAGTTGGAAAAATCCAACTACAGAATCCTGTCGCTGGCGACTACGTGACGTCATTATGTCGCTAAAATCGAGCGATAGAGCGATGTATGAAATGGCACCTTAAAGGAAAACGCGCGATAATACTTCTTGATAACTGTATGATTCACAATCACAGACAGCTTCATATGACGCCGTAAAGGTGCCTACACATGGCAGCATGAAGCATCGAGCATTTGCGCAGAAAACCATTACCAGTACCATTGCGCAGGATTCTGAATGAATTAGATTCGAATTTCTACGACGAATAATAAACACGAAAATTACACGTGAATTACACGAGTTGCCTCTAAAAAACCTACAAAAGTAAAAAAATATAAGCCAAGTAACATAAAAAATATTCCACCTTGTATGTACCAACAAAATGTTTAATAAAAAGATACCTTTTTAATAAATAATTTATTAATATTTTCCCTCAAAAATAATTTATTAATATTTTCCCTCAAAAAATAATTTATTAATATTTTCCCTCTAAAAAAATATAACTTTCCTAAAAAAAATCAAAACTAAATATGAAATCAATAATTAATTAACCAAGTCATGGAAGCAATTGATAGGGATTTGTGATTTGAAATATATTGTCACAAATTCAATCTTGCATATATATTAGATTCTCGATAAAATGAAAATGATTTTCAAAATACGTTCCAAATAAATTTGGAACTAAAAAATTAAGAGCAAAATGACTTACAAAAACTTGGCGTGCTCGGGTCACATTATAATACATATAATTTTACAAAGTTTGCGAATTATATATTTGTAATTAATTTCAATTATAGAAATATGTGAATTATAACACGATCCGAGCACGCCAAGTTTTTGTAAGTCGTTTTGCTCTTAATTTTTTAGTTCCAAATTTATTTGGAACTTATTTTGAAAATCATTTTCATTTTATCAAGAATTTAATACATATGCAGATTGAATTTGTGACAATATATTTCAAATCACAAATCCCTATCAATTGCTTCAATGTACTTGGTTAATTAATTATTGATGTTTAAGCTTGCTGATTTTAAAATTGCACACGAAACGCCGGGACACATCCGAGTGAGCATCACGAAAACGAAAGACGGATAGCATAGTATATGATGAGGAAAGATTGAATAACTTGAGACTGCTTTTTGCTTCACACGCAGTAACGTTGACAAAGTTACGATGGTTTATTACAAAATGTATTTACAAGAGTTCTGTATAATACTTTGATTCGGCATAATGTTATTTATAGAATCGTGAGCGGAATGAATCGCATGAGATTGAGCGAGACAGCGCAACACGGCTGTACGCGTGAGAGCGAGCGAGACCGCATTATTCCGCGGTTCGCGAGATTGAGCAAGACAGCGCAACACGGCTGTACGCGTGAGAGCGAGCGAGACTGTATTATTCCGCGGTTCGCGAGATTGAGCGAGACAGCGCAACACGGCTGTACGCGTGAGAGCGAGCGAGATCGCACTATTCCATGATTCGCGAGATTGAGCGAGACAGCGCAACACGGCTGTACGCGTGAGAGCGAGCGAGACCGCACAATTCCGCGGTTCGCGAGATTGAGCGAGAAAGCGCAACACGGCTGTACCCGTAAGAGCGAGCGAAACCGCACTATTTTGCGGTTCGCGAGATTGAGCGAGACAGCGCAACACGGCTGTACGCGTGAGAGCGTACAAGACCGCACAATTGGGGTACACGCTATGAGCGATGTGTATGAAGTCGGCATATCAATTGTCAGCATATAAAAAAAAAGTGAAGTTCTCTTTGCATACAGCAGAGTTCCATAGTTCTTGATAAATTTTAATAATAGTTCTGGTCATTTAACATTAATAACGGAAATTGAGAAATGATATGCTAACTTCCCGCGAAGTTAGCATATCGCATATTTTTAAAAATTTATTCCATTGAATTTTATAGTTTTCGACGAGTTCTATAGTTCTATATCATAGTTCCGATCGTAGACTGCCTCTAAATAATAATTATTAATCATTTTCAGCGTATCATTCACATTATAGTAATATGCTACGCTTCTATGATTAGTTCTCGGTTCGTTCGAAGTTTTAAACAATAGTTCTAAGCCCTCCGACGATAGTTCCGCGTAGTTCTCATCATTCGCTATCTCTAAGCAATTATTAATAATTATTAATCATTATTATCAGCATATCACTCACACTATAGTGATATGCTGCGCTTCTATGATTAGTTCTCGGTTCGTTCGAAGTTTTAAACAATAGTTCTAAGCCCCCCGACGATAGTTCCGCATAGTTCTGATTATTCGCTTTAAGCAATTATTAATAATTATTAACCATTATTATCAGTATACCACTCACTCTATAGTGATATGCTGTGCTTCTATACAATAATCTTGTATTTTAATATATTTGATGGATTTTATAAAATAAACTATTTTAGTATTTTAGGATTGCAAATTCAATATAAAATTTAAATTTAAAAATTAAAAATAATAGAATCATTATTGCAGAGTAGTAAAAAAAACCAAAAACAATTAAATCTTTTATATATTCAAACAAATTATTAGGAAAAGGCTTTAGACTCATTAATTATTATAAGTTGCAAGTTTTTTGAATCTTTAAAAAAGATCTTTATGTAGAAAAAGAGATCAAAATATTATCAATAGTAGATATTGTATATAAAGTTTAGACTATTGTATATAAAGTTTAGACTTTTTATATTAAAGTTTTCTCCACTCTCTGTCGAATCCAGAACCACGAACGCGGACGTGATGGGAAAGCGGTTCCTTTTTTTATTAATTATTTTTCTTTTTTATTTTTAATATTTTTTTAATATTTTTTATATTTTTTTATATTTTTTTTAATTTTTTTAATTTTTTAATTTTTTTATATTTTTAATTTTTTTATTTTTTTATGCTTTTTTTAATTTTTAAATTTATATAATATTATATATTGTTTCCACGAATTTTATTTAATTTATTAAAACTTTTTTAAAATTCTATTTGAAACTCGACCATTCGAAAACTCGAAATGAATTTTTTTACCTAACAGAAGTTGGCGTACTATTTTCATGCAGTCTTTAGTTAATATATGCAAAGTCGTTTAATTAATAGTTAGTTTAATTAATATCGCTGCATATCGCGTACATAATAATATGAGGCGTTATTAGTGGAATTCCCTGATTTACGAATTAGTCATCATAGCAATACCACTGTATTCCTGCTGTTGTATAGGCGACATAGTGCTCTATTATTTCATTATAATCGATAATACCCATTAATATATAGGATTTTTGTCCTATCGTTACGGTTTTTGCAATGGAATCTAACGTATGGACAATGATCGTGTTTTTGTTTTCATAACGATCATCAGTCATAATACTTGTGTCAATGATCAAGTGAGAGCCGTAATCCGTATGATTTTTAATTAGTTTTTTACACTTAAGACAAGACCTACTTGTAAATTATCGTCAATCGCCGCTTGAGCGCGCCGGGCTGAGTGTCGTGAATGTAGAGCTTGGGGTGTTCCGTTTGGATGATTCTGTATCCGCACACGCTTTCTTCTCGTGGTGTGCGTGCCAATGCGAACGTAGTGTCTCTCGTGATTACAGTGTATACTATTGGGGAGCCACTTTTAACGGTTTCTGTCAGCTGGTAAGCCGTTCCTTCGTAGAGTACGTCGTATCGGCTGAATTTGCAGTTGTCCTGTGCATTACGTTCCAGTACGTAGTAGTTCCGTCAGCGTCGTTACATTCCCCGGCTGTGGCACGGCATCGTGCTCCGAGGGGTAGGATGATTTCGTTACTTTTGTATCTGATGGAGAGGGTTAACTCCCGTGTGGTGATCCTTATGGATGCTTGTACTACCACATTATTCCATGTGCCGTAAGGGTCGGAGAACTGGGTTCCTTTGCAGCTACCGTCGACTCCTATTATTCCCGCGTAGGTTAGGCTATGCGAGGAGGTGGAGTTAATTTTGATTCCGGAGATGAGAGCGTTGTTTCCTAAAAAATATTGTTCCGGTATTAAGTAGGTTTTTACAATTTTCCGCTGATATTTCTCTTATGTAGTTTCGTTTGCCATTGTGTACTACGGATATGTGAGAATGCATTCCGCAATAATATATGGTTCTGTCAATCTCGATTTTGCATTGAATTCCGTGTGTGTGGTCAAATTCACTCAGTTGTAATAATTGCACGTAGGCTTCTTCTTTCAGTGGTTCAACGGTGTCGACTTGACAGCTCCCTATGTCAAGGAGTGATAGGGAGGTTATGTTCAAGCCACGCCCTCCGCAGTCATATCCGACCATACATAGGGTCGGTGTGCCTAGTAGCAGCAAGATTGTTATAGCAATTTTCGTCATTTTGAGGTTGGAGCTGAACTGGCCGGTCCTCCGTCCGGGCGGTCGTTATATCCTTTCGTCGTCTCCGTTGGTGGGGGGTGATTGGGGCGTTGCAGGGGCGTGTTTCAGTTTACCTTGATGGATTACTCTATTTTTTCGTGCGTTAGCTAGTTTTACATTGTGGTTCCCTAAAACTTCCGTTATTTTATGGACCTACGTATTGGTCCCCTAATTTTCCCTTCATGGGCTCCTTGAGGAGATATACATTGTCGCCTATCTTGAATCTGAAAACGCGTACAGAGTTTCCGATCGTGGTATAATTTGGATCTAGTTTTTTGCAGTAATTAAGTGTTCGCGTGCATTCTGTTGCGCGTCTCTGATTCTATTAAAGAGGGACGTTAGGTATTCCGCGTAGCTCTCGTTTCGCTTGTTAACTTCGTCAAGTTCGCTTGACGGTACCCTAGCGGTTTTGCCGAATACTAACTCGAAAGGGATATAACGAGTTCCTTCGTGGACGCTGGTGTTATATGAAAAGTAAGCTAGTTTGAGGCATTCATCGTTGTTTTTGTCAACGTATTGTTTAAGATATTCCCAGAGGACTTGGTGTGAGCGTTCGACTGACCCGTTTGATTGTGGCCTGTATGCTGTGGTTTTAAAGGGTCGGATTTTAAATTTGCGAGCTATGCTGCGCATGAGACTATTCAAGAAGTGAGTACCTTGATCCGTGAGGATGCCTGGTGCACCGAACACACACACGAGTTCCTCGGTGAATGCATGTGCTACTTGTATGGCTCCGGCGCTTTGGAGTGGAATGGCTAATGAGTATTTTGTTAGTAAGTCTTGTTAATATATAACGGTTCTCGGATCGAGTGATGGGTAGGGGGCCCATGATATCCATCGAGATTTTATCAAAAGCGGCGTCAGGAGTATCGATTAATACCATTGGTTGTCTTGTTTTTGAGCGTACTAATTTCTTTAATTGACAGGGGCGGCAATTTTGGATGAAATTCTGGATGTCTATTTTCATTTTTGTTCAATGGTAACGTTTTTTTAAGCGTTTGTATGTCTTGGTGATGCCTTTATGTCCATCTATGGCTGAGGCGTGGTTCTCAGAGATGAGCTGTGTTCTATCGTTTTCGGGGGGGATAATTATTTCATTCGCACACGCGAAGATTTGTACTTGCGCGTCATTAAGTATTCATAAGAGGAGGGAACGCACAGTTTCCCAGGGGACGTTGTCGCACGCGCTATTGACTATGGAGATGGATCGTAGATCGAGTTCAGTGATAACGTCTAAGAGAGATCGAATAGCCTCTTTAATAATTTCCTTCTCGATAACAGCGGATATTCTATCTTTTACTGATAGTGTTATAATTCGACGGTTTCCTTCTGATTTTACTCGTGTTCTTCCGAGAGGGATGTCTCTGACAATGAGCAATAAACCTGCTTCCGCGAGGGTCCGTGCTCTAGAGTCAATTGGTGCGCCCTGTTGGGTAGTGAAAATGACGAGGTTATCTCGGCGGGTCAGGAAATTGTCGGGGATTTGTATGATCCTAAAAGGTCTTGATCGCTTGGGTTCGGGGGGAGCATCGGGATCGCCGGATAGTCCCTCAGAGCTATCTGAATCTGAACTGTCATCTGTTGTCGTGCTTTCGTGAGTGTCGTCTTCATGTGTTGGGTAATCTTCAATGTCACTTTTGTCTTCGCTTCTTGATTCGTGTTGGTTAATGTCGTCGGCGGGGATGGAGGTGCGGTTCGGCTCTGTTTCGACCTTTCTTTGCCTCGTGTTGTACGGTGATCGG
The DNA here is from genome assembly GCA_030586385.1 of Camponotus fellah. Lineage (NCBI taxonomy): Eukaryota > Metazoa > Arthropoda > Insecta > Hymenoptera > Formicidae > Camponotus > Camponotus fellah. The sequence goes on from JAPIVC010000352.1 coordinate 99,965, forward strand.
TGGAGGTTTGGTGGTGTTGTGCGTCGGGTTACGGGGAGAATTTGCATGTCCCCGTGTGTTGGTTTCGCGCTAGTTCCTACAGGGTTTCTCGAGAGAGCATCTGCGTTGACGTTGGTCTTACCCGCCTTGTATATGACCTCGTATTCATATTCGGCAGTTTTAAGCGCCAACGTACTAGTCGAGACGTAGGATCTTTAACGGAGTGCAGCCACACCAAGGGTTTGTGATCTGTGACGAGGGAGAATTTCCTACCGTAGAGGTATGGGCGGAAGTGGTTCATGCAGTACACTATTGCCAGGAGCTCCTTCTCTATCGTGGAGTAGTTTTTTTCTGCGTCGTTTAATAGGCGGGACATGTAAGCAATGGGGGCGTCCTTTCCGATTGGTCCTTGGCTTAATATGTCACCAATTGCGTAGCCTGAAGCATCAGTCGTTACTATAAATGACTTAGTAAAGTCCGGATATTGCAAGACTGGTTCGGTGCAGAGCGCGTTTCGTAGCTGGGTGAAAGCTTGCTCTTGTTCTTCCTTCCAGCTGAATTCTTCGTCCTTTTTAAGGAGGTCCGTGAGAGGGCGCTATCTTCGAGAAGTTCGGAATGAACCTTCGGTAGTATCCCGCAAGTCCTAAAAATTGTTTTATGTTCTTTGCGCCTCCTTTACTGCACGCACTTTGGAAGGGTCCGGTTTTACACCATCTCTCCCGATGATGTGTCCCAGGTATCCGACTTCCTTTCTCAGGAATTCGCACTTGTCCGGTTGTAATTTGAGGTTAGCCGTGCGTAATCGCTCGGCTAACTTGTCGAACTTAATTTTATGTTCGTTTAACGAGCTTGCGTATATGACGATGTCATCTAAATATACAGAGTTCTGTTCCTTGTAATCCCGTCAGTGCCTGGTCCATCAGCCTCTGAAATGTGGCGGGGGCGTTTTTTAATCCGAAGGGCATTCGGGTGAACTCGTAGTGGCCATGGGGAGTCGAGAATGCGGTTTTCTGTGCATGCCCCTTGTCCATAGGTATCTGGTGGAATCCAGATGCGAGGTCAAATACACTAAAATATTTGGCGCTGCCCAACTGGTCTAATATCTCAGTGATATTAAGTAGTGGGTAGGCGTCTCCGATAATCTTCTCGTTCAATGCCCGAGTCTATAACCATACGCCATCTCTTGTTGCCTCTAGAGTCCGCCTTCTTGGGTACTATCCACAACGAGGAATTATACGGAGATTCTGATGAGCTGATCACGTCGTTGTTTAGAAGTTCCTTTATTTGTTTATCTATCTCCTCTTTGTGGATCGGGGGAAAACGGTACTGCTTGGTATGGATCGGCTGTTCGTCCACCGTGGTGATTCGGTGGGCAACAGCGGGGGTGTGGCCCAGCTTATCGCCTGGCAGTCGAAACAGGTCGTCGTGTTTACTAATGAGTGAGGTAACGTTTTCGGTTTCTTCTGGGTTCAGGTGTTCCAGAAAGGTGGAGTAACTTTGTGATTTCCTTGATTCTGGCTTTATTCTCAATGTGTTTCATCTCTTTACCACTCGTCGTGATTAACGTTAGGACTTCATGGGTAGTTGTTGATATCTGTTCAATTTCCTCCAATTCTAATGTTGGCACTACTAATTCATGATCGACGTCATTAGTGTTGATGACCTGCAAATACGCGGTGCCTTCTCTATTCTCGACCACCGCGTCTCCCAGGTACACTCCTTTTGCTGCCCTGAGGCGGGGAACATATCCGACCTGGACTTCTGGATTTTTTACCCTGATATAGAATGTTGACCGCGAGCGGGCAGGTATAACTACGGTGTCCCTTGAGGAGAAGGGTATCCGTATTCCTTGCCAATATACAGCCTTGTTCTCTAGGTCAATCATGGAGGCATCGTCCAGGAAATCGCTGCCCAGTATTCCTTCCTGTGTTATTGGGAAATTGTCCGGTACTACTTGTAAATCCAGCGGGTGGCCCATATAGGAAGTTCTGATAGTACCGAGGGTCTTGATCCTTTCTTTCGTAATGCCACTAAGATACACGTTTTCGTCCACTATCGTCGCTTCGGGGTGGACACTTCGTCGTTTAAGTAGGTTGGGAGCCGCGCCAGTGTCTATCATAAAGTGTCTTGGAGGAGATTATCGGCAAATAGAGTGACTGTAGGCGCACGGGAACGCCCTCATCGGCTTAATGCGATTCTGTACTCTCGTTTTCTCGGGGGCAGGTTTCTATCACGTTTATTGCTCTGGGTGGGCGAGATGGTGGAGTCTGGGTCCTTAGGCGGCGCTCGCCAATCCGATTCTCGGGGCCCATGGCGTTTCCCGCTTGTGAGTTCCTTGAGGAGTTATTGTATTCCCTTTCCTACACTCGCTAATATCGTGGCCGATGTTTTTGCAGTATTGGCATATTTTACGTGCCGTGTCTTCTCGCGAGAGGTGGGGCGCCTATTGAATTGCCCGGGGCGCTCCTCGCGATTTGGTAGAGAATTAGATCGTGGGCAATCGTTTCGCCACGTGACTTGATTTTGTTCCCGGTTTTCATCTTGGTATCGCGCGCGTGGTGATGGGACGTAGACACGTGAGTGTTCCGGATCCCTCGTAATCGGGTAAGTGTCCGGTCTACGGACCGGTCTGTCTATTCGCGATTCCTGGCGTTCATCCCTTCCGTGACGAAGTTTATCTAATTCCTGCCTTTTTGCAATGGCTTTGGCTTTAGCGAAGGCTTCGGATGGCGTGGTATGCAGGCTTTGGTCCATTTGAAGTTGATAATCCAGGGGTAGACCGTCGCAAAAGGATCTACCTGTTAATTCATCGATTTCTATTGGAGTCCTTTCCGTCAAATATCCCATTTCGGCGTCCAAGATTGCAGTGCGTAGATCCTTGATGCGGGTGATATAATCTAAGATGTGCTCCTTCGGCCTTAGGTAAATGGTGCTAAGTTCACCTCGATACTGATCGATAGTTTTAGGTGAACCGAAGGCTGCGTTCAGGAGGTCAATCAGCTGAGTGACGTTTTCGCAAGGCTCGTCTTCTACGGCGGAGTATGCTCTTTCGTGCAACTTGTTTATTAATAGTTTAGTTAGGTTGCGTTGGTACTATCTCGCGTGAGCGTCTGCATGCGCGAGCGAACTGGCTCAAAGAGATGTTATATCCATCGAAATTCGGTACAGATTCAGTAGCTTCGCGAAATGTTACTTTGGGGACGGTGTTGGAGGGTTCGTTGATTGCGGGGGTCCCGGAGACGTGGCCTCGGCTGGCACGGCGCGCGACGTTATTGATTTTATTTATTTCCTCGCGTAAGTGTTCTATTTCGCCTATTATTCCGGTCCCGAGGAACTGGACGTCGCCATCACGTTCCATCCTGCGCTTTTGTTCTTCTAGTTCCTTCTCTGTCAGTTGCGAGAATTCGTCGAATGCCCGTACATTCTCTGCTTCTGGCGAGCCTCTTCTAGCTCTTTGGCTTATCAGGCCAATGCTTCCTCCTTGGATTTCAGTTTGTATTGCATGGCTCTTAATTCTTGCTCACTTAAGGGAGTGCCCTCGGGAGGTGCAGTCGCTTTCTTCGAGCGGGTTTCCATCGTGTCGGGTTTTTCTCGTATCCCACCGCTGTCACCAATTTTATGTTACGTCCCGGCAAGACCGCGGCTCGGATGAGTGCTCGGGTCTTGTGCCGGTCTGGTCGCCTTTTTCAGGGGCTAGGCCCTGAGGATACGACTGCGACTAGGCTACCCGAACGACAGATCCCCTTCGGTGTAGGTGGGCAAACCGAACAGAGAGTGGGTATTACCGATAGCCAGTGAGTTACCGGCAATCGTGGTGTCGGTAAGGAGTTTGTTTTATCGACCGTTGGGTTTCCTTAGGAGATAATGGGGGGGGGGGATTTACCGATGCACTTGTTGTGGCGGTTAGGGGAAGTCTCGAACAGTAAAGCTGGCGGGGATCGTACCTCCTACGAAGACCTTAATGGGTTCGGGTAAAGAACAGTAATTAATATCCTGTTGTCGCAATTCTCTAGCAAATTGGATGTATGCGGCGATGCACTGGTCGCAATCGAACGGGAAAAAGTTTGCGAGATTGCGTGAGCAGGCGGTACAATAAACCCCGGCGTAGGTACTACTGTCTATAGCCAAGTGGACGTTAAAGTGTGCGTATGAATCTTTATTGATATTGTTAGACGAAGCAGTAGGCGCAGTAGGGTATCAGATGTACCCTGTGAGCGAACCCGGAGACGTAAGTGCAGCGTATATTCGCGAGTCGGTTGTGTATTTTGTCGTGTGATCGTTCTGAATTCATGTGGACGCAGGTTATTCGAATTTGAGGTAAAGGAACAAATGAGACGAACAAGTTCGCAATAATTCGATTATTTATTCAACTATTTTAGTTCAGTCGTCATAAGGAAAGATATCTTCTCACAGGTTTGCTTCGGGAACTAATACCGGTCATAAAAGTGAAACTCCAGAAAGGTCGGGGCAATAAAACCCAGATAAAGGGTTATTCGGCCCGGGCGACACTTGCCTCTTCTGTGAGCAATAAAAGTGAAACGCGCAAGTGTTCCTGGTTTCGGAGATCGTATTTCAGCGCATTCTGCTGAATTTGGAATGTACAAATTAATCTAATATTATCGGTTGGTCCGCAGAATCCCAATGATCGGGAGTACTGGCGCCGTATTCAGTATGCAGAACTTCCGCGCGGATCTCGAGGTAGCGCTTCTTCCGGGGGTCTCCGGGAGCGTCGTTCAAAGGCGGCAATGATGGATTGTTGTCCACGGTTAACAGATCACGTGGCCACCTGGAGTATTCAATCGATTTTATACGAATATCCTTCCTTGGTGGGTTAGGTTTCTTTGATTGGGACCGTGAGTCAAAGTACGCTTCGTATTCCGCGTCGAGGTAGTTGCGTTCTGTCCCTAGATACTCGCTGTCGGCTTCGGTCACGGGGGCGTATTTGAATTTATAATACAGGCTGCGCGCGCAAAATTTGTGTCCGCCTCTCCTTGTCTTTGCCATCTATAGAAAAGATCAAATTAACAGGTGGCTGGGTTCGACTATGAAGGGCGGTAGGAATAGTGCGGTCGGAAATAACGTGCAGATTGTTAGCACCGAAATATCGACTTCTTGGGGTGGAAGTGCCGAGTGTGCAGAGTATTAGCACCAAACGGCGGGATTTAGAGGCGGTAATAACCGTGCCGCGTGACAGGCACCGTATCACCGTCGCCAGGTGGTCGAAACCAGATTTATAATGAAATCGCAGAGTGCCAATTAAAGGAGATGCGTACGGAGTTAGGGGTATTCAGTCTTAACATTTCGTATTACGTTTTAAAGTATATTTGAGTATCTTTAGTCTACTTATAGCGTTAGGTTTACAATATAGATCGTTTGAGAGCTATCGGCGCGGACACAGATAGTGTGAAGCGATGATCGCAACCGAAATCGAATAGCAACGCAGCAGGCAAGGGTAACGCAGTCGGGTGTCGTTGGAAATAGCAACGTGATCGGAGATGGCAGCGCAGTTAGAGATAGCAGCACTGCTGAAGAATGGGATTAATGTCGCGGGTCACGGCGCACTTCTGGAAGAAAAGTGGCTCGATTGACGTCCGAGATAGAAGTTTCTGATTTTGGGACTGACTCGGGATCCCTCGGTTTTCGTGGGTCAGGAAAGGGTTGAGTTGATGGGGATGTTTCTAGATTAGGGAGTGTGTCCGTAGTGGGGGTGATTTTGACCGTCTGGCGGAGTGTTCGGGAGTTAGGTCGGTAAGAGAGGTAGATTCTTGGTCGGGTGTCGGTAAGGGTAGCTCGCTGTTGGTCGGGAGTTGGTATTACTTGTTGCTGGTGTGTAGACAATTAGCCTAAGGGTAAAAAATTGCGCGGGGGACGTAACAATATCATTTCTCAATTTCCGTTATTAATGTTAAATGACTAGAACTATTATTAAAATTTATCAAGAACTATAGAACTCTGTTGTATGCAAAGAGAACTTCACTTTTTTTTGATATGCTGACAATTGATATGCCAACTTCATACACATCTATGATGTGAGAGTCCGAAGTACGAAGGAGGCTCCTCCCATTGAAAGAAGTGGAGGCACTGCGTTGGTCCGGGAACTCGCGCTCAAACTTTGTGATCGCGGCGGCACACGTAATTCTTCGAACTTAACGTCGAAGAATTAATACTTGACTACGCGCAACACCGGCTTTCGATTAACTGCTCTCAACTATTTCCGAAACTGCTCTTTTGACTTTTCTAAAACGGCCGTAACTGTTCTAAGTGCTCTGCTTAATTTTTCTGACTGCTCTGCTTACTCTCCGAGACTTCTCTGCTGTGAGAAAGGCATTCTCCGACTTGATAAAGGCTCGAAACGCGAGTCGGGTGATGAATTTTGACCTATCTCGTTTAGGCACGTAGAATCGTGTGATATCACAGTTTTCTTATTGGCCAGGACCATGTATTATTACGCGATCACGCGAATCCTACCTGATTTTAAAGATCGGTAGTACGCGTTTTCGGGTTTACTTGATATCGAACGAATAGCGCTATCGATTAATCCGTATTAAATCATTAACGGCATTTTGACTGAACTTACAATACGGATCCTGAACAATTGATTTCATATTTAGTTTTGATTTTTTTTAGAATTATATATATATTTTGAGGGAAAATTTTAATAAATTATTTATTATAAGGATATCTTTTTATTAAACGTTTTGTTGCATACAAGGTGGAATATTTTTTATGTACTTGGCGTATATTTTTTACCTTTGTAAGGTTTTTTAGAGGGTATATATATATACATATATATATTTGCGCGTATTTGAATTCGTATTAATAATTAAAGTGCAATGCATTATATATTTAACTTTAATAGTTACAATCTTTACAGAAAAGACAAAGTTGGAAAACTCTTTTTCTTCTGTAAAAGATTGTAACTATTAAAGTTAATTAAAAAGAAAAATGAAATCTCAAATTATTGTATTTTATAAACGTAGATTTGTAATAAATAAACAAATTTGTAGTAAACATATATTAATTTGTAATTATAACATCAAATTTTAGTGTATAACATCGGTGTCAAATTATATATGTGTATAACATACAATATTATATCTTATCTCTTTCATATATATCATATTATATATCATATATATCATATATATCATATTATATTAAACAGTATATCATATCATATAAAAAATATATAAACATAAAAAATATACTAAACTTAAATATACTAAATAATAAGATTATTAAATATAAAATATGTTAAATATATTAAATATTCTGAATTAAAGCTAACTAAATTTTTTCATTTTTGTGGAATAATTTTTATCTGTTTTTTTATTTTGTTTTATTGTTAAATTTCGTCTCATAAAACGTGCTTCCCAATGACATCTTATTCTTATAAACATATATAGAAAAGAATCTGACGATTCTGGACAACATAATTGAATAATTGGACGGTTACATGTAAATATCTGCTATCAATTTTCCTAAATTCTTTTTATGAATAATATTTTGAATCACACTTTTAAATTGTTTCTCCCAAGTCATAATAATTTGAAATATATTTTCTGTATATATAAACATAAAAAATATACTAAACTTAAATATACTAAATAATAAGTTTATTAAATATAAAATATATTAAATATATTAAATATTCTGAATTAAAGCTAACTAAATTTTTTCATTTTTGTGGAATAATTTTTACCTGTTTTTTTTTATTTTGTTTTATTGTTAAATTTCGTCTCATAAAACGTGCTTCCCAATGACATCTTATTCTTATAAACATATATAGAAAAGAATCTGACGATTCTGGACAACATAATTGAATAACTGGACGGTTACATGTTAAAATATCTGCTATCAATTTTCCTAAATTCTTTTTATGAATAATATTTTGAATCACACTTTTAAATTGTTTCTCCCAAGTCATAATAATTTGAAATATATTTTCTGTAACATAAACTAAACTATTGTCTGTATATGTTTTCATTAACGTAAATAATTTGTGATCTCGATATTCTGTATTATTATTACAAACTAATATTTCTAAACTAATATTTCTTCACATGCAGTGCATACATGATGGGCAAGAAATTTTTTAGCCAGATATCCACAGATATAAATAGCATTCGATTCTGTGAACTATTTGGTTTCAGAGTCTGTACATTGAGATTCATCTAATTCTTCAAGATTTATATCTATAAGAATTCACTGAAGAAGGCTCGAATTGAGTCCGAAACGTTTGAAATAAAGAAGAATGAAAATTGATCCTTAAAATTGATTATCTTGAAGAAGTATTTTTACGTCCTACAACTGCGTTAACTCTTTACTACCTTTTATTATTCATTTTAATTTAAAAAATAAGACCAACACAACTTACAAAATTGGCGTGCTCGGATCGTATTATAATTCACATATTTCTATAATTGAAATTAATTAATTACAAATTAATTACATATATAATTCGCAAACTTTGTAAAATCATATGTATTATAATGTGATCCGAGCACGCCAAGTTTTTGTAAATTGTGTTGGTCTTAATTTTTTTAGTTCCAAATTTACTTGGGAAAGCTTATGATTAATTTCAAAATTAAATATTTCTTAATAATATAAATGTGTAAATTATAATACAACTCGGGCCAAATTGTAATTTTATGTCAAATTTTGTAATTTTATGTAATTTCTTAAATCCTTTAGTTCCAGGTCTACTTAGTAAAACTTATATTAAAACTTATCTTAAAACAAGTCGATTAGTTTTTCTCTTTTAAATTCAAAATTAGCGATTAATGCAATCGATGTTATTGCATTAATGTATTTCTATATATCATACAAAGTATGGAACTTATTTTGAAAATCATTTTTATTTTATCCAGAATCTATAATACATAAATGCAAAATTGAATTTGTGACAAATATTTTAAATAAATTACAAATCCCTATCAATTGCTTTAATGTACTTGGCTAATTAATTATTGATTTCATATTTAGTTTTGATTTTTTTTAGGAAAATTATATATATTTTTTGAGGAAAAATTTTTATCATATTTAGTTTTGATTTTTTTAAGGAAAATTATTTATATTTTTTGAGAGAAAATTTTTATAAATTATTTTTGGGATACTTTTTCATGAAACGTGTTGCATACAAGATGGAATATTTTTTATGTACTTGGCGTATCTTTTTTACCTTTGTAAGGTTTTTTTGGAGGGATACATAGTTTCTGAAAAAATTTGTGTTGCTAAGCTAACTTTCATTTTCGAAAAATGTGTTAAATTAAAATGTTTATCAGAAATCTTCGGTATTAAATTTAATGGATTTTCTTGGCTAAGTTTATATACTTTTACAATTTCTTGCCAATCAACTACACCATTTTTGTATAATAATTTTTTTAACATTATTTCTGTAATTGTTTTAACATTATTTCTTATTGATTTAATTAAATGAGGATCACAAATAATATATATTTTATGTCCATTTCTTTCAAAATATGGTTTCGCGGGAATAATTAATAGGGAGTAATAATTTTTTTAATAAACCTTGATCTTGGTCTTTGATCAAAGATAATACATTTTATTATTAACTCTATTTCCATGACTTTACAGTTGTTAACATAATATTATGAGTTTTATTCGAATTGTCTTTAGAGCCCAGAAACCAATATCCTACTACTTGTTTTATGTTTAAGTTAATCCATGTAATCGTACATACTAAAGCAGTTTTTGCTACTGTCGGTTCACGTATGGTTCCATCATCTGCTAACCCAATGATTTCATCAATATGTGGATCATAATGTGCTTCTGCCGTGAGATTAATTTCGTCGAATAAAAGTGATACAATTTTATTTTTTAATGGAACATTTTTAAACATATGTTTCAATTCTGTTAATATTATTTCATTTAATCCAACACGAATAGGAAATTTTTTTTGATATTCCCAAAGTGTTCTGATAGTAAGGTTAGAAATGTTTTTAAAAACCGATATATTTTTAGAGAATGATATAAAATAGATAATGCAATATCTTTAAATTCATCATTATATCTCCTTCCGTGTTTATTGATAAACATAGCTGCATTTTGAATAAAATATGTACTTCTTTAGGAAGAAATTCCGCACTCTCTTCTATTAATTGTTAAACTTTAATTTTATGCTTCCTATATTGACTTTTATTATTTCTTATTTTCTTTAATCTATTAATTTTACTCCTCAATGTTGCTGTAATTCTTTTTTATTTCCTTAATCTTAATGTTTTAGGAGTTAATGTTAATTGCGAATTATCCATATGATCCACATATTGATCACAATTTGTATTATATGATTGTAAATCTTTAAAACAGAGATGTATCATTTTTTTTTGAAAATGTTGCTATAGAAGCACTTGGAAATTTAAATACATTGCAGCTTATTGATGATGTACTTACAGAATTCTTAATTCTTTTTCCTGGGTTTAATCTTATATATATATAAATTAATTAGTAAGATATAATACTTGATTACTGAAATACTACGTATATCTCACACAAAATACATATTGAAAGGACATGTTCAGAGGACATCCAGTAAATGTAGATAAGTAGAATAAAGATGTGTTTGGAATATCTTCTAGACGTTTTTTTTTTAAATATGTATACTGTGTGGGATATATATTGAAGATGGAAGCAATTTTTATATAGTTTAAATAATAGTTATTTTTACAAATAACTTATTTAAAATATAGAAAAATATACCTAGCTTTCTTCTCATCTCTAAAATATCAGATATATTTTTGAGATACAAATTTGAAGAATAGATGTAGATCCATCTATATACATGATTAATTGTAATATATAAATGATAATATATGCCAATCAGCTGATCGTGACGTATGGGCGCGCACACCCCCGTGCGCTGCGCTGACTTTGCTGATGGTTGGCATTGTTTTGCTAAATGTTTATAACGAGCGTTTCTTATGCGGCGAAAAAAGCGAGAGATAACGCGGACGGTTTAGTTTCTCAAACAAATAGATTATTCGAGAAGTTTCTCGACGCCTGTTAATTTTAAATTTTCGAACTTTCGATAGCGAACATGCGGATTTTTGCCAACGCGAATTTTTTGAAATGATAATTATATGTGATATATGATTTTCGAATAATAGTAAATTATATTTCTAACTTCTCGATACTAATTGTAGTCGTATTTAAATTACAATATACGAGGCATTTCGCACCACTACTTTATTACTCGAGTGTCATCGTGCGAATGATGACAAAGCCCTAATATAACGCGTTACTGTTTACATTTTATATTGCTAAAGTCGAACATCATCCCAAGTAGCACATGAAGCTTTAAAACGTCTGCGACAACGTCATGGCAGCTTAAGCCGCAGCATTTTTGTTTATTATAGCTACAACGAAAACGTCATTATAATGTTTCGACAACGTTGTAACAGCAAAAGTGGGACAACATTTTTAGATTGTGAAAACGATGAACACATTTGGCTGCACAATTATTTTGCTGTAAAGACATTGTCATAGCCACCCCAAATAGCACATGAAACTTTAAACGATTGAAGACATTAAAAAAAATTTTTGCTTTAATTGTGGGATTTGAACCTCTGACAAACCAGAACCTTTGCCTTACTAAATTTGGCAAAAAAGATCAAATTTAAAGATTAATTAATCATTGCACATTATTAGGACTTATAACGTACATATAAGTATACTATAGAAGGCGTAAATTCATATAAGTACGGTGTTACAGAACTACATACAAATTTTCTAAGTAATAATTTTAGAGCCGTATAAATAAACGCATGTCCGCTGACCAAAGGTGATACATGCTAAATGTAATATAAAACTGATAGTCATGTTACTTTTCCCTTCGCTGTGACAGCCAGATTATAGCTATTTTGGCTGTATTTTAGTTTCTATCCATGCGCTGAATATATATATAATATGGTACACATGCATATTATAATAATGAACTTTTCACATGGTGCATGGCGCACATGTATATGCAATATATATATATATATATATATATATATATACATACATGTATTCAATCGATCGATGTAATCGATGTGATCGATATGATCGATGTTTTTTTCATTTTGACTTGTCAGCTATTCAGTGAACTTTCCAACCTCAAAAGTAGCTGAAGTTAATTTTGACTTTTCTTTATAGCTATCTTGATATTCTTATAACTATTAATACAGCTAAAATCGCTAAATTTTGGCTTTTGTTATTGCTGTCACAGCGACTTTACAACTATTGATACAGCTAAAGTAGCTATGGCTGAATTTTGGCTTTTGTTATTACTGTCACAGCGACTTCAACAACTATTAATACAGCTACAACAGTTGTAACTGCATTTTTACTTTTATTAGCTGTTACAACGTCTTTGCAGCAAAATAGCATTAAAAATCCAGCAAAATAGCATTTGGTACCAAATAGCTCTAATTAAGGCTGGCAAAACGTTATGCTAGCTGCTTTTGCTGATGCAGCGAAAATAGCCAAACTGTTACTTGGGGTATTATCGATAATTCGTTACCGAAATATTTTATTTATTATAAAATATACACTAACGCGAAATATTAAATTATAGAAGTATTTTAATTTATTGATTAAAATTGATTAAAATTGATTATTTATTAAATAATTCATTACTGGAACTTTATGCATAAAATAATATATAATATATTACTGTGAAGCAATTTATAAAATATTATTATCTATATAAATGCATTAATTAATACGAGAATATTTTATAGATATTTTAACTATATTAAAATAAAATCCAGAATATTTTATATATTATACCAATAAAATTTAAATAATTTAGATAATTTAGAATGAGAGAAAAAGAGAAAGATTCGTAATATAAATAAATGAAATGAATTATTAAATGAATAAAATAAATAATTGCAGACCCGAGATCACATAAACAGAATCATTGAAATCGAAATTGAAATAGGCGTTACAGCATATCATAAAGTAATTATTGACGACAGCTGTGTTTCATAAAATGTTTCGCCGTCTATTGATGACAACAATTGATGATAGTTAAACAATTAACTATCCATTGATTTTAATAAATCTGTTGTTGCAATACAGCGAAAATTAGATCAAACTTCAAATTTTTTCTCGAAAATATTATATTAGAAGTGACATTGAAAAGATGATTTATTGAATCCAATAGATATTATCAAGCTGATATAAATAAATTATAGAAAAATAAATTGTAAACAGATCAATATTGGAATGTTTGTTTAATATTTCATTAAACATTCGATATGCATATTTTTGTATCTTATGTAAGATTTGCGCTTTAATGTATTAACTAGTATTAACTATTCTGTAAATTCATAAATATTAACACATACAATTGTAATTGTCTTTCAAGTCTTTTTTATATTATGTTTTGGAGCTTTTTCTATTTCAAATTATATATATAAATTTTTGTACGTACTGATATTATTTCTAAAGAGAATATTTTTATAAATTTATAAATATTTGTGAAAATATATATATTATTGTGCATCAATTTAAAGAAAACATTATATAAACACTTGTTAAAATTATTAAAAATATTCTTATGCAGAATGTCTCTTTAATAATACAAAAACATTTTTGGAAATAAAAATGTTATATATCATTTAATATATGAATGGACTGAATGAGTCACAAGAGGAGACCGATTAATATCACATAATTATTTTCAATATTATTTAACAAAATGTGATTAACGTGTTTACCTCAATATTTGGAAATAAAGAAATTGACTTATAGCGAGAAAATTTAATTTTATGCACACTAATGCATATTATAAAAGTTGTCATATATAAAATTACAATAGTATAATTTAAATAATAAAGCAATTAATACCATAAATTATTCTAATATATTATATTAATTATAAAGTTATATAAGTTATTATATGTATAGATTATTCAGTACAAATAACGATAATAATAACGCATAGAATTAATTATTTTATTTATTTTAGTTATTTATACAGTTTATGTACTATTGTACATTGTATATTTATTTATATTAGTATAAAAACGCTGCCGTGTTACGTATCGCTTGATTCAAAATACATTATGTGAATGTACAAAACACTTGTAAATCACTTTTTTAAGTTCATTATTACTTTTCTTATAATCAAAATAATTTTTTAAATAAATGTTCTTCTTATGCCAAAGAGAAGGTTACGCAAAAATAAATTAATATAAGAAGCTAATAAGATAAAGTTTAATAAAATTTATTAAATAGTTATATTTATATTATTTATATATAGAATTTATATATTTTATTATAATTATAATTATATATATAATATATATAATATATATATATATATAATTATAATATATATAATATATATTAATTTATTATAATTATATATTTATATTTATTTATATATAGAATTATATATATATATATATATGTATACAGGGTGTCCGATTCGTGAGGGACCAAACGAAAGTGATGATAGTGTCGTAACCCGACGAAATAATAATTTAATTAAAAGTTAAATAAGCAAACCTTGAAATAAACTGAAGTAAACAAGAACAGCAAAAGACAATAAATTAAGAATTACATAACAGATATTAAAATATAGAAATAAGACGTGACGAAAAGAAAGCAAGTCACGGCCAAAGCTGATTAAGCAAAATGAAACCCAAGGCGGAGTACGAACCGCGCTCCGACTCAGGGACACCTCATCCTTCTTCCGCCAAATTAAACGATATATAAACCGATCGCGAGATCACCACGACGGGGGCTATCGTTTGGTAAAATTGTCGAACTATCGTTGAGTGAACTTGTCAAATTATCGGACCACCGAGTCACGATTAACATATCAAGATATTATAAAGATACCGCTAACGCGTATAAGATAATTGAAAGTAGCAATAGGAACAGTGTACGAAGAACGACCGAAATATATTCCTTTACTAACTAGTACAGAGTGTCTTATTTGTTGCGTGGATTCCAATCCCTTTGGTATAATCCCGAAAAGCCCATCCTCTACGGTTCGGGCACAACATTAATTGGTGGCAGCGGTGGGATACGCCAACATCAAGTAAGACAAAGGGAAATAAAGGGACGTCGTGAAAACACATATCCGCTACTACGCAAGGCAGAGAAGTCGACTAAGAACTTCCTGGACACCCGATATAACAAGACGGAGCAACTACTATATTAAAGTAGACGAACCACTCAACATACGAGTGATAAGGGATCACGGTCAAGCAGCTGTGCTCAAGGACCAACACCGATCCACGACCTACGACAAGGCAGCGCATCGCCGACGGACAGCGCATCACCGACGGACAACGACCCGCAACACTAGCAGCGTCAGCAGTCGAGCGAACCGATAAGCAACCATGCGATTCATCGCGCTACTACTGTAAGTCAGAATCTATAATTAAATGTCGGAACAATTAAAGCGAGTTAAGTTTCAAAGCCCGCGATTTTGAGCGAGCCAGCTCGATTGGCAAATAGATTAGGACTCGTAACACCGATACGAGTGGCAGAAGAAGCTGTTCGCGACATACGGAAAAATCTAGAAAACTACTATTCGAGCTTTGAATCGTCCGAAGCGCGCGAACTAGACAATAACGATAATTTCGAACAAAACAAAGCGTAAATCGAGTCACTCTTAGAAAAACTCATTCGCCAGTATCTGTCAATCTTAGTATTCTCGAGCCAAATCTAGAAAGAAACATGGATAATATCCAGTCCCAAGCCATCGATAGAGAAATTGAACGCTTACGTGCGCAAGCCGGCCAAGAAGCCGCCGCGAGTTATGAAGACGCAGGTCACCCGGCCGAAGGTACGAGCAATACCTTGTTAGCCGAACTCATACATACTATTCGCGAAATACAAGAGGAAGTAAGAAATTTACGCGAACAAGTGCACACCTCGCGTACTAATCGAGGAAATAGCAATGAAGCACGAGCAAATCCAGACGATGTCCTCCTCGATATAACGTACGGTCGCACAGAGCGAGATACAAGGCATAGGCGTAGCACCGCGCCGCATTATTTACCGTTGAAGGAAGCGCGAGTAATGATTCCAGAATTCGATGGAACTTCCCGCCATAAACTCCAAGAATTCTTAAATGCTTGTACATACGCGGTACAAAATATAAATCCCGCGGACGAAGAATCGTTAATACAGGCAATACTTTATACCAAATTAAAAGGCAAAGCCATGCAAGATTTCGAGACACGAGACATACAAACGTTCGAGGAACTAAAGCAGCAACTTGAGACTTGCTATCAGGCAAAACAGAGCACGACAGATTTACAAATAGAGTTTAATTCTCTAAAGCAGAAATCGAATGAAACCGCTTACGCTTTCGGACAACGCGTCGATAAATTAGCAATGAGATTATATGAATCCATGGTGGAAGGGGAAGAACGCCTACCCTCCTTCCAAAAGCGATTCAGGAAAACAAAAGCAAGCGTTAATAAATTATCAAATTGGATTACGAGATGAATTAAAAATTTTCGTGCGTGCGCAAAGATATGCCACGCTTCAAGAAGCAATAAACGACGCGAGCGCAGAAGAGAAATTGATCGGACCGACAGTAGGCCGAACATACAGCCTCTCTAAAAATAAAAACGACATTAAACACACGCAACCAAATCGCGATACAATTATTCACTGTTATAAATGCGGGAAAAACTGGACATTACGGACGTGATTGCAGAAGTGGCAAAACTTATGTTACCAAAACCAGGAAGAAATCCGCGAGTAAATACTTTAAGTAAATTCTGTAAACATTGAAAAAGACCGGACACACGCGTGAAGAATGTTGGAATTTGAACGGACGCTCTAAAACAAATAACGCTAATAACTCTAAACGTTTAATAAAAATAACCGCCAAGAATACATGCGAGGAACAAAAGACTCCGTATAGACAACGGGAAAAGAGCGCCGACTCTACCAATAATAGCGAAGAAGAGCCGGAAGAAGCGAAAAGGAAACAACCGCGACTCGCCTTAGAGTATCGGGTAACGCATATTAAAGATATACCTACATTGGCAAAGGATGAATTACTACAAATAACATTGCCAATTTGTGAAGTAAAGTACGAAAAATTAATATGTTATACGATTCCGGATCAACTATTTCCTTAATTAAATTTAAAAATCTAAAAGATAGCGCTCTAATATACGAGGAGAAAATCGCACTCACCGGAATAAGCGGACATAAAGTATATATACTTGGAAAAATGTACGCTACAATTAAAATTAATAAGCATAAAATTAAACACGCTTTTTATATAATAAAAGACGATGTAGCGATAGAACACGAAGGAATCTTAGGATTAGATTTCCTGAAAAAACAAACGGTAAGATGTGACTACAAGAAAACCAAATAACAATAAAGGATAGCACATTAAAATTACATCCATGCAATAAAATTAAGTTGAAACCACGTAGCGAAACAATCGTGCGAGCCGCAGCCAATCACAATCGGATAGGGATAGTCCGAGCCGAAGAAACAACACCAGGAGTTTATATCGGAAGCTGTCTGGTGGACTCAAAAATTTTTCATGCCCTGTGAGCATGATAAATACAACGGATAACGAAATTGAAATACCCACTCCGATAGTCACACTGGAGAACATGGAGGGAAATACGGAGGAAGTAAACGTAATATCAAGGAGAAAAATTAAGCATATTGTTCCCCGTAAACCAAAAAATCTGACAATTACTGCGAACGCAACATTTAAATACGGAAGAGAAGCAGACACTCTTAAAAATCTGCGAAGAATTTAATGATATATTCCACTTAGAAGGAGAACCACTGACATGCACCGCGACGGTAGAGCACGAGATAAACACGCGTACCGACACAGCTCCGGTGAAGCGAAACCGTATCGTTTGCCAGAAAAGCATAAGACAGAAGTCAATCGACAAATAAACGAGATGTTAAAAAAACAAAATCATTCACTAGCACAAGCCAGTGGAATGCACCATTATTAGTGGTACCAAAGAAAACAGACGCATCTGGAAAACCGAAGCTCCGAGTAGTCATAGATTTTCGGAAGCTAAACGATTTAACAATAGGCGATTCATTCCCACTGCCTAATATAACAGACATCCCTAGATCAACTGGGAAATGCAAAATATTTCACCACGCTAGATTTAGCATCAGGATATCACCAAATCCCAATGGCTGAGAGGGAAAAAATAAAACAGCTTTTTCAACACCCTACGGACATTACGAATTCAATCGAATGCCGTTCGGATTAAAGAATGCGCCAGCAACATTTCAAAAAGATTAATGAATTCCGTCTTAACAGGAATACAAGGACTTAGATGCCTAGTATATCTCGACGATATTGTAATCTACAGATCAAGCTTAGAAGAGCATAATAAAAGACTTAAAGAAATATTAAAAAAACTACGAAAAGCTAATCAAAAAGTTGCAACCCGATAAATGTGAATTTTTGCGTAAAGAAGTAATTTATCTGGGACATATAATTTCAAAAAATGGAATATCACCTGATCCATCAAAGTGAACCGCAATAAAAGAATTTCCGACGCCGGAAAAAATCAAGGATATTCAATCCTTTATAGGTCGCAGGATATTATAGAAAATTTATCAAAATTTTTCACAAATCGCTAAGCCACTCACAAAGTTAACAAAAAAGACAGAGAAATTTGAGTGGACAGCAGAGCAGCAAGCAGCATTCGAAACATTAAAAGAAAAATTAATGACTGCGCCAGTGCTAAGACTTCACTGAGCAATTTATTGTGACCACTGATGCCTCCGACTATGCGATCGGAGCAGTGTTGTCACAAGGAGAGATAGGCAACGACCGACCAATTGCTTACGCTAGCAGAGTGCTGACAAAAGCGGAACAAAATTATAATACAACTGAAAAGGAACTATTAGCTATTGTTTGGGCAGTAAAACATTTCAGACCATATGTTTATGGAACGAAATTCAAAATAATAACTGACCATAAACCACTGATATGGTTATTTAATATGAATGACCCCGGTCAAGATTAATCCGATGGCGATTAAAACTAGAAGAGTATGACTACGAAATCATACATAAGGCCGGGACGAGCAAACGCGAACGCCGACGCACTAAGTCGCAACGCGATACCGGGACCCGCAGATAAAAATGCTGACTATGAAATTCTAAACATAGAAGAAGAAGAAGAAGAAGAAGAATCAGCAAAAACATATACAGAAGAGGAGAAAAAACAAATTCTAGCCGAATATCATGATGCACCGATAGGAGGGCATCAAGGAATCGAGCGAACAATAAAGAGAATTCGACTCCAACACAACTGGAAAGGCCTAACAAAGGATGTCGAACGATACATAGCAAAATGCGAATCCTGCCAGAAAAATAAATTATCGCGAAAAAATAAAGTACCGTTGATAATCACGGACACGCCTAATAAACCCTTTGAAAATGCGCATTAGACATAGTCGGACCGTTAACAATCACTACTAACGGAAATAAATATTTATTAACTTTCCAAGACAATTTAACTAAATTTAGTAAAGCTATTCCGATTCCGAATCAAGAAGCAAATACTATTAGCAAGGAATTTGTTACAAAAAATTATACTGGAACACGGAATACCCGAAAAATTCTAACAGATCAGGGAACGAATTTCCTTAGCGAAATATTTAAAAATACGTGCAAATTATTGAAAATAAATAAAATTCAAACAACTGCTTATCATCCAGAAAGCAACGGCGCATTAGAACGATCGCACAGAACGTTAGCCGAATATCTACGACACTATATAAATGAAGATCAAACGAACTGGGACGAATGGATACCGTTCGCGATGTTTACGTATAATACGACACCGCATACTGCTACAGGATTTACACCCTTTGAATTAGTGTACGGACACCAAGCTGAAATCCCGACAGTATTAACAAGACCACCGAAACCAACATATAATTATGACGATTATGCACAAGAATTAAAAAGAAAGATTGAGAGCAAGCAATCAACTCGCGAAAGAGCACCTCAAAAAAGAAAAGGAAAAAGCAAAAGGGAACTATGACAGGAAGACACGTAAAACGAACTTCAAGGTAGGAGAAAAAGTCCTCTTACATGACGAAACAATTCGTCGAGGACGATCAAGAAAATTAGACTCCCTATGGATCGGACCCTACGTAGTCACCGAGAAAAATTCTGACGTAAACTACACGATTAAAATGGGAAGAAGAACGATACGCGTACACGTGAATCGACTAAAAAGTTTTATCGAACAGTGAAACTTCTATAAAATAAAGACGCGTAAAGAAAGAAAATAAAAATAACGAATCCTACCTTAAGCAAACCATCCGCGACCATGACCTCGGCCAAAACCCGGGCGTGGAGACGCTTCTTGATGAGAAGGCCCAGGACGGCGAAGCGGTTCAACGTAGCCCCGGAGAATCGCCCGACCCCGAGCAGATAACCCCCAAAATAGGTGGGGCGCCGGTGCGTCCAAAGGAACTGAAGGCCGGAAGGGTGCACGTGGAGAATCGTCCACTAATAAAGGCACTCCAAAAACGATCACTGGACGAAGAGTACGTGCCAGATGATCATGCACTTCCTCCCTCCCTCGAGACCAGTGACGTTGCGAATGCGAGATTGCTCCACACTGAACTCTAACTCATGTGCGTTTGGAGCCATGAATGAACACAAATGAAAAAAAAAAAACCTTTTTTTTTTTCTTTCTTCGCACAACATCGCACTCATCGACGTCTGAAGATAGACTAACGAGCAATGAGGAAAGAAACGGAGCACAGTAGCAAACTTTCTAAGAAAGCGCAACAGCATAAAAATGACACCTGTCATATATAGTAATATAATATAATATATTGCATTCCAGGAACCTTTTTGTCCTGAGCGCAGGCAGAAGAGAGGAACCTGACACTTATGACACTTGGCAAATAAAAAAGTTCCACCACGAACCAGGCATACATTTCGAAAAATTGGGAAAAATTAATCAAGTCGAATCCACGTGGAAACTAGTGATCAAAACGGATATCACAGCGATGGACCGCCGACAGAAACAAGTAACAAACTATATGGCACAAACACGAGCATTATGCTATGATAAGCCATTAGAACAAAAAATGAGAGAAACATGCAGCATATTACTGCAGATAACAGAAAAAGAATATAAAAAAGCAGCAACGTTACTAACACGACTGAGGAAAACGTACCAGTTATCAAAGAAAACACGAAGAGGACTAGTAAACGGTCTCGGAACAATAGCGAAAACACTATTCGGCACGATGGATGCTGACGATGAAAAAAATCATCACCGAACAACTAAACCTAATCAAAAAAAACAACAAACGCTGCAACACGCACTGAAAAATCAGGTAAAAATACCCAACGCCACCATCGCACATGTAGATGAATCCGAAAAAATTATACAGGAAAATGAAGAAAAATTCCTAAACATAACAGAGAAGATGCGACAAAGTTGGCTACAAACAACAATAAATTATGGATATCGAGAAGAGATGGATGAACATTTCATCATACTAAACGCGATTATCAAAGATTTTACAATGGATATAACGGACATTATTGCTCACCTAGTTAGCACAAAAAGTGGAATAATAAACATAAGACTAATTCCGATCGAAGTAATTATTGATAATCTTAAAGAAATAGCAACACAAGTTACACAAGGTACACATTTCCCATTTAAAACTGCACAAGAAAATTGGGAAACAATTGAAAAATTCACAAAAAATTAGCGCATACTACGATAACGGAAACATAATTACGGTAATAAAACTTCCGCAAATCATGTATCCTACATACGAAATAATAAAGGTAACACCCTTACCCACTCATAAACAAAATAACACATTTGTATACGTAGAAGTAAATCAACAAATAATAGCCGTAGATACGGACGGTCGAACATATTTTACAACCACGGAAAGCGAATTAAAAAAAATGTATGCGATACGATAACGAATACATATGTGAACAAAATTATCCAATATATCGTATAGACAATCAAGCATTATGCGAAGTACAAACATATATACAACCTCAAAAACACACTGATAATTGTAACATAAGATACATACATACAAACACAACGATATGGATAACGTTAAGTAACGCGAACACATGGATATATTCCACACAAGCAAAACAACAGTAGAGATAACATGCGAAAATGAGACGACATAAAAAGTCGAGATTGATAGAACGGGACAGTTGACGATTAAAGGAAGATGTAAAATCGTAACACCCGACATAATAATAAGAACACAAAAATCTATACCTACAACATACATCAAAACACACATACCAGAATACAATTTAACAGTAACGCCACAAAAACAAACAGACAAATCAATAAATAAAATTGAGGCAATTAAATTACGAAAAATAATAAAAAATCCATCAGAGTTAATGGAACTCAGCAAGACACTGACCGACATAGACGAACAAATAGACAAAGACAATCTACAAATACAGGAACACATAATATATCCAGCGATCTCAAGGTATCACAGGTACTGTAATAATCAGTTTTGTAATAACATATGCGATAAAAAAGGCAAGCAAAAAAAGGAAACGCCGGTCAACATAAACATACCACGAGTATCAAGGGAACACATTTACGACAGACCCTACCAACCAGATTTAACGATAAACGACACAGCTATATTATATTAAATAAAATAGATATAAGCAAATACAAAACAAGAATATTGTAAGGTAGGTAAGAAAATTTACTGTAGTAAATTTTCTTTTCCCCAAAGGGGGAAGGATGTCATAACCCGACGAAATAATAATTTAATTAAAAGTTAAATAAGCAAACCTTGAAATAAGCTGAAGTAAGCAAGAACAGCAAAAGACAATAAATTAAGAATTACATAACAGATATTAAAATATAGAAATAAGACGTGACGAAAAGAAGGCAAGTCACGGCCAAAGCTGATTAAGCATAATGAAGCCCAAGGCGGAGCACGAACCGCGCTCCGACTCAGGGACACCTCATCCTTCTTCCGCCAAATTAAACGATATATAAACCGATCGCGAGATCACCACGACGGGCTATCGTTTGGTAAAATTGTCGAACTATCGTTTGAGTGAACTTGTCAAATTATCGGACCACCGAGTCACGATTAACATATCAAGATATTATAAAGATACCGCTAACGCGTATAAGATAATTGAAAGTAGCAATAGGAACAGTGTACGAAAAACGACCGAAATATATTCCTTTAACTAGTCCAGAGTGTCTTATTTGTTGCGTGGATTCCAATCCTTTGGGCGTATAATCCCGAAAAGCCCATCCTCTACGGTTCGGGCACAACAATAGATTGGGTCAAATTAAGAAGAATAGTCCTCTACCAATTTGCAAAATTCGTAATAATTATTAAGTAATAAGTAAAAATGTCCCGACGAGAAGACCGTTTTTTGCTTATTTACTTAATAATTATTGCGAATTTTAAATGGTAGAGACCATTCTTCTAGTTTGATCCAATCTATCATCATATGTATATATGCATGTATGTATATATGCATATAACATATGTATGCATGTATGTATATGTATATACATTTTTGCTCATTACTTAATAATTATTTGAATTTTGCAAAATTCGTAGAGGACTATTCTTCTTAGTTTGACCCAATCTATCATCACTTTTCGTTTGGTCCCACATGAATCGGACACCCTGTATATATATATATATATATATATATATATATATACACAAAAATTATATATACTAATTATTTTTCTCCGCGGAAATACTCGTTACAAAAAGAATTAAAATCTTTAAGAATTGTTTGTAAAAAAATTTATATATATAAGACAAAGTTATATATACACATATATACAGGATGTCTCATTTAATTTTCCCAGGCAAATATTTCGGAAAATAATGAAAAATCGAAAAAATGTATCAGACAAAAGTTGTATGGTTTCTAAGGGGACATAAGATGGTATCATTGGTTTGACCTTAAAGAGTTATTTAAAGGTCACATGAAAATTATCTTCAATTTCTTAAATAGAACGTACATTTTCTCATATACATATTCTTGTAGCTTATCTCGAGAGTTTCCAAAACACTATAATAAAGTATTTTTTCATTGAGTACTTTTCGAGTTATGAGGCTTGAAATCATTTCATAATTTTATATAAACCGTAATATATCTAGTAAAATATTCATTTTTCGATTATCTTGCCTTAATACTTTTATTTATAAAATAATAAGAGAAATCAATTGGTATAAAAAAACATAGTTGTTTCAAAGAAAAAATATGTAATTGTTAATTGCAAATTTTCATTACACCAATTGATTTCTCTCATTATTTTGTACATAAAAGTATTAAGGTAAGATAATCGAAAAATGAATATTTTACAAGATATTTTACGGTTTATGTAAATTATTCAAGCCTCATAACTCGAAAAGTACTTAATGAAAATACTTTATTATAGTGTTTTGGAAAGCTCTAGACATAAAATATAAGAATATGTAATAAAAAATAAATAGTTCCATTTAAGAAATTAAAGGTGTCCTTGACGTGACCTTAACGATGCTATCCAAGGTCAAACCAATGACGCCATCTTATGTTCCCCTTCAAAACCATACAATTTTTGTTGAAAACGTTTTTCTTTAAATTGCTTAGTTTTTGAAAGAAAAAGGATGTACGGTTGGTCTAGGACACCCTGTATAAAAGTATATATATAATTATTATTTCTAAAAATAATAATTTTTAAAATTAATAAAGTTTTCTGTTTACTATCTACTACATTAATATATACATACGATGACACTTCAATAGATTTTTGTTATTTTTTTTCAATTTCTAAAATTTCTTTATCTTTCTAGATATTTATGATATTTATAATATTTATTGATATATAGTAAGATTTATACTAATGTAGATTTTATTTTAAGAAATTAATTTAGAAAGTTAACATCATTTCTTTGGTGTTAAGGGTAATTATATAAGGGGACAGAGCTAAATATCGAGATAAAATATCTGCCTAATAAAAAAATTATTCATTAAACATTTTTCAAATTGTATCTATTAACGTTAATATTTCAATCGACAATACATTCAATAACAATCGCTAGAATTTATATTAATTTTCATTGTACATTTATATCCATTTATATACAATTATAAGCATATATTCTTATCGAGGCATTACCGGTTTATACTATTTGTTTATATTATCATTTTCAGGATTTGATTCTTAAAAATATTACGACATTCGAAAAAAAAACTTGACAAGAATATAAATAAAAAAAAATATATATATATATGCAGGGTGATTCAAAATAACTGTGTCCCTGTGTCCCTGAAATGACATATTATTGAGACAATTCTACGACGATTTTTCCTTTTGCAAAATTTCGTCCGAAGCTTAGTTTTCGAATTATTAAATAAAGTAGTTGACGCATGACGGGTCGGGTACAAGAGGCAGGCAGGGGCGACGCGATTCACCGTCACCGCGGGCGCTTACGTGGGACGCCTGCTACGATCAGCTGATCGCTGCACATGCACAGACACATGCGAACACATACATTCTCTGTCTGTCTGTCTGTCCCCTCTCTCTCTCTCTCTCTCTCTCTCTCTCTTTCATTCGCTCACTCACCTGTAATTTTTTTTTACGAGAGGGGGGAAATGCATTTTATGCATACTCACCGGTCGATCCAGTGAGTTATGGGACTCGAGTACCAAGTCGAATTATCAACTCGGTACTCCCTACCCACTAAAACCCTCTCTTTTTATGAATTTTTTTTGACACACTGTCCCTCTGTCTTTCCCGAGATCTGTTTTCACATAACGTCAAAAAATAGTTATTATTACCTTGTTCGATGACTTTTGATGTATTGCTGTAATTGCTTGAAGGAGAAATGAATTTTCCGATAGATTGTACGTTCTCAAATTTAACATAGATATCACGTTGCACAAGGCAGAAATCCACACTAAATTATTAATTGAAAGTTTTCTTCTTTCATGAACTGCATTCCTTTATAAACTTTAACGTCATCACATTTATTTACTCACTCGATGAGACGAGAAATTTACTGATGACTATCACTGTCGAATAATAACTGTTGGCGATTAAAATCACTCGATGAAAGAAACGCGCGCGGACATGTTACTTGCGACGCGACGACGCGACGACGCAACAATGCGACGGCAAGCAGTTTTTTGTCATGATAGGTTGCGGTAGGTTAAGGTATTACTGGCGCTATCGAACGCGAGCATGTGTTCGATTGAAGAATGCGTGGTAGACATAATAAACATTTAACATATTAATATTATTATTATTATGAATGTGTGTGATATCCATACATCGTATGATATCTAATTAATTTTTAAATAATATCATACGATGTTATTAAATATTACTTTTACTATTATCATATTAAATATTAATATTTATTTAACTATTTTATCTATTTATTTATCTATTTCATCTATTTATTTTAACTATTTATTATCAATGATCGAAAATCGGTCATTGATAATAAATAGTTAGAAATAAATAGATGAAATAGATAAATGGAAAAAATATTAATTAATCGAGTTTTATTCTCTCTCTCTCTTTTTTGTGTTTTTAATTGCAAAATAAGATGTTCCATACGTTAAAAAATTGGTCGCTCTGAAAAGAGCGGATTGTTTTTGATCGCCTTAAAAAGGGCGAATTAATTTTGAACATTTATAGTAAATATTCGAAGTGGCCTCCATCCATTCTAACGCACGCTCTCATGCGTTTCAATAAATTTTGTTGAACATTTTCCATTACGTCTTCTTCTATGGACCATATGGAATATCGTAATCTTGTTTCTAAATCTTCTACATCTTTAAGGAGCGTTTTGTAGATCGTTTCTTTGCAGTATCCCCAAAGAAAAAAAATCCAATGGATTTAAATCCAGAGATCTAGCAGGCCAACGTATCGGACCATATCGGCCCATCCAGGAAACTTGTTGTTTAGAAAAGTTGTCACAATCCTGGCATTGTGTGGACCAGCACCGTCTTATTGAAATATAATTTCTTCTCTTTCCGATAGCGGAACTTCTTCTAGAAAATCTGGTAAATTATTCTCCAATAATTCCAGATATGCTCCGCTGGTTAAAATATCCGGGAGGATAACTGGGCCCAGTATTTCTGTTCCCATAATTCCTGTCCAGATATTGAGCTTCCAACGAGTCTGAAAATTTCTGACTCGTGTAGCTCTGGGATTTTCTTCGCTCCACAAATGCATGTTATGTGGATTAAATATTCCTTCTCGTGTAAATAGCGATTCATCGCTAAATATTATTCGAGAAGGGAATCTAGGATCTCTGTCTACGCTTCTGAGAAAATTTTCACAGAATGCTCTTCTCAGAGGATAATCTTCTGGTCTTAATTGTTGCACGCGAGTATAATGATAAACGTGCAACTTTTCTTCTCGTAAAATCCTCTGTACCGTTGAATATGAGAGATTGTGCTCTCGAGAAGTAGTCCGAATGCTTGTCTCTTGCTCGACAGCACGAACCACTTCTTCGGTATTCCGCAAATTTCTTGCTGTTCAGTTTCTTCCAACGTTGTGTTTATTCGGGAGAACATTGCCCGTTTCGAATAATCTTTGGGCTGCTCCGAGTATAACATTAGGCATTGGATGTCTCGCCCGATTTGGGTATAATTCGGCGTATCATCTTGCAGCAACGTAATGCTGCCCGTTGGATGCACCGAGTGCCATTATCATGTCGTAATATTCTTCAATCGTATAGCTTGCCATGTTCTCTTAACTCTTCTTCTAATAATCGAGCGATTATTGATTTCAATATCGATTGTCTCTCCGTATTTATACGATTCTTCGCGGGGGTCCATACCCCCTCCACGCCTCCCGCGACGAATCCGCGGGTCGCGAGTCGCGGGTCGCGTGTCGCGGGTGTGGATATCACACAAATTCATAATAATAATAATATTAATATGTTAAATGTGTATTATGTCTACCACTCATTCTTCAATCGAACACATGATCGCGTTCGATAGCGCCAGTAGTACCTTAACCTACTGCAACCTGTCATGACAAAAAAACTGCTTGCCGTCGCATTATTGCGTCGTCGCGTCGTCGCGTCGCAAGTAACATGTCCGCGCGTTTCTTTCATCGAGTAATTTTAATCGCCAACAGTTATTATTCGACAGTGATTAGTGATAGAGTCATCAGTAAATTTCTCGTCTCATCGAGTGAGTAAATAAATGTGATTACGTTAAAGTTTATAAAAGAATGCAGTTCATGAAAGAAGAAAAACTTTCAGTTAATAATTTAGTGTGGATTTCTGCCTTGTGCAACGTAATATCTACGTTAAATTTGAGAACGTACGATCTATCGGAAAATTCATTTCTCCTTCAAGCAATTACAGCAATACATCAAAAGTCATCGAACAAGGTAATAATAACTATTTTTTGACGTTATGTGAAAACAGATCTCGGGAAAGACAGAGGGACAGTGTGTCAAAGAAAATTCATAAAAAGAGAGGGGTTTTTAGTAGGGAGTACCGAATTGATAATTCGACTTGGTACTTGAGTCCCACATAACTCACTGGATCGACCGGTGAGTATGCATAAAATGCATTTTCCCCTCTCTCGTAAAAAAAATTACAGGTGAGTGAGCGAATGAAAGAGAGAGAGAGAGAGAGAGAGAGAGAGAGAGAGAGAGAGAGACAGACAGACTGACAGAGAATGTATGTGTTCACATGTGCAGCGATCAGCTGATCGCAGCAGGCGCCCCGCGTAAGCGCCCGCGGCTGACGGTGAATCGCGTCGCCCCTGCCTGCCTTTTGTACCCGACCTGTCATGCGTCAACTACTTTATTTAATAATTTGAAAACTAAACTTCGTACGAAATTTTGCAAAAAGGAAAATTGTCTTAGAATTGTCTCAATAATATGTCATTTCAGGGACACAGGGACACAGTTATTTTGAATCAACCTGTATATATATATATATATATATATATATATATATATATGTATATATTAGTTTTAGATATTATATTAGTTTTATGTATAGATTAGTTTTTTAAACACAACGGTCATCCGGTCCGATAACAAACTTATCACTAATTGATACAGGAAACTTACATGGTCTGGGAGATATATAAATTACTACTCTAACCATCCTTTGAAATACAAAATCAACTATTTACAATCTAGTTGACCAAGCAATTTTATTATCTGACGACTGTTTCCAACAGAAAAATATTGAGCTGGTACATGATACCTTACTCA
The DNA here is from genome assembly GCA_030586385.1 of Camponotus fellah. NCBI lineage: Eukaryota > Metazoa > Arthropoda > Insecta > Hymenoptera > Formicidae > Camponotus > Camponotus fellah. The sequence goes on from JAPIVC010000352.1 coordinate 129,189, forward strand.
ACAATTGTTTTCCTGAACATTTTATAGAACGACACATACAAAAAAGAATCAATTTTTTTAAATAACCGTGACCGCAATAATACCGACACAAATACACGTTTTGACAGGACTTCCTTTATTTCATTACCATATGTGAAAAATGTAAGTCATGACTTGTGCCGTCTATTGAGAAGTAGTGGCTTTAACGTCGTCTACAAAATCACTAAAAAACTGAATACTTTAATTAAAGGTGGCAAGGACAATTTACACATTAACGATAAAACAAATGTCGTATATAAATTGAATTGCCAGAATTGTAATGCGTCATATATTGGGCAAATTAAAAGGCATTTACGTACTCGAGTGAAAGAACATATTAATAACATTAAATTACACGAAACGAATCATTCCGTCATTAGTAAACATAGATTGGAATCGGGACATGAATTTGACTGGTCGAAACCTAATATTTTACACAGTGAAAAATATGTACGAAAGAGAAAAATTGCTGAAATGTTTTATATTAAGAAAACTAATAATTTGATTAACTTACAGATAGACACGGATAGTTTAAACAACATCTACGACAAAATAATAAAGGTCGTTTAATTCGTTATTATTTTTGATTTATCTAGTTCCTTGACGAAGTTTCACGCTGACACATCAATTTTTCTCTTAAATTTGATCCATTGAATTATAACATAATTTATTTCTTGAATTTAATGATAGTGAAATGTAACGTTTCTGCTAGTGACTCCTGTACAGTTTACAACATTATTATGGTTCACATCTATCCTTTGATCGGCACTTAAATTATTCGCATTTAATTTATTGCTTGTACTATTATTCAACCGTTCAATTAATTTAAAATCTTCATTCCAGCATATACTTGAAAAGGACAACCATACGGTCGAAACGTCGTTATCAATAAAAAATTTTTACTAGTTTTGGTCGATTATATTATTTTCCAATAATTCTTTGATTAATTGACTAGCGATATTAAGATAATTATCAATATATATATATATATATATATATATATATATATATATATAGTCATAAAAGTATATATAATTTTTATAACTATATTTTAATATTTAATAACTGTAAAGAAACAATATTTTTAACTTTCTTAATCTTGAAATACAAACATTAATAAAACTTTAGTAATATCGGCAAATTTTTGAAAAGAAATTTAAGTTACGATAAAATTGAGAAGAGTTAATTAACCTATCATGAGAGAGAATCAAATCAATTAGACAAAATTGTTTTAATAATTACAAACTACACTTTCGCTTCTACTACTTGCTAAAAGCTTATGAATCTATTATTGATTCTTGTTAATTTATATTGATTAATTTTCTTTTTGATATGAGTTATTATGTTTGATATAGAAGATGTCTTTAAAAAAATATAAAAATAGAGTTTACAATATGAGTAAAACTACATCGCACATTTTAATATATATCATTTAAGAATGGTTTATATCAAACCGGCTATTATTAAGCAAACAAAAAACGAATGGCAATTTTTCGTTTAATTTTATAATTACTAGAACAAACAAAAGTATCGCCTCGCGCGCGCTATTTATTCTGTTACATTATGTATTTTTAATGACATATATACTTACTTTATGAACACAATTAACTTCTTAATATAGTTAGTCAAAATTGAAATAACAATCGAAATAAGCGTAGCGAGGGAAGAAACAAACATTTTGCAAAAAAAACACAGTAATAGTTTGATGGATTCAAGTATCCAGTATATATAGAAAATATACAATTATTATATAAATAAACATATAGTAAATGTTCAAAAAATTCCAGATGATCTTGTCCCTGACTATACCATAACATCCAATGTCAAAATAATAAGATCTGTAATTAGATCTTCATAAACCTACAACTTTTATCCAAAATACTTTTCTGTATAACTTATTATTTTTTAAATTTTCCCAGGTTTCTATTCTTCTTGTTCTCAGCATGTGTAAATATATATATATATATATATATATATATATATGTAGTGTTTGATCATCACCATATTCTCGAGCGAAGCCACAAGAATATGGAAATGTAGAGAGAGTTACATTAAATATAAATATATCAGATTTTTCAGGAAGAATAATTAACATTTTACAATATAATAAATATATATTATTTTAAGTTTATATAAGCATGTATTTTGTTTTAGACGCGGTTATAAAAATACAACGATCAATTTTAAGAATGAATGAATTTATTTAAAAGTTTTTATGGAACAATTTTATGGAACAATTTTATTATACATATAAAACAATTAAATTTTAAAATTTTTAAATAATTAATAACATTTTGGAATTCTTGTTCTCTTCATTCTTGTTTGCTTTTTTTAATGTTAATCTGACACTAAAAAATATTCTAATAAATAAATAAACATATATGCATATATGCATATAAAAAATGTAATTATTACATAATATTTATGCAGTTTTATATGCAGTATTATGTAGTTATATTATATACAAGGTGTTTCAGGAAGAATGATTAGCATTCTAAAGTAAAAAAATATGATTGTACACATTATTTTAAGCGATAAAGTTTATATAAACATATGTTTCATTTGTTAACGCAGTTATAAAAATACAACGTGTTCAGTCTTAAAAACGAATACATTTATTTAACTTAATAGAAGCAGATTTTATGAAACAATTACATTAAATTCTAACAATTCTTACAATTTTTAAATAATTATTTAAATTAATATTAATTAGTAAACAATAATTTAAATTAATTAACAATAATTTTGGCATGAGTGTAAACATAAAACATTTTAATTATACCAGAAGCTAAAAATTTCAAATTAATGCAAAATTTATCAACGTAACCTAATATTTACATTTGTATTCGGATAGTAATAGAAAACGATGAAAATTTAATATAAATGTTTCATAGTGTTCATTTCTACTAAATTGATAAATGTATTTGATCTTTAAAATTGGGAACACATTGTATCTTTAAAACCGTCCAAAGTAGGATGATTGAAATTTTTTGCTTAAAATAATTTATACAATCATGTTCTAGAATATGACCATAGAATATTGACCATTCCTTGAAACATCCTGTATGTATATAAGATGTCCCATCAAAAATAGCCATTCTCTTTTATTTTTTAAACTAAAAGAGATACACTATAATATACATATCAAATTAAATCGTCCAATCTGAATTCTATTGTAAGCATACCCAAAAAAAGAAACAAATATATAAAAAATTTTAAAAACTCATTTCAAAAATTTTTAAAAAATATTAAAATAATTGATTAAGTCTCTTTTATACATTTAAAAAACTTTTTTTAACATTAATTTAATATAAATATTTATTTAACATTTATTAAATATTAAATTTTATTATTGAAATATTGATAAAATAAATGTTTAACATTTTTTATCAATATTTCAATAATAAAATACTTATTTTATTAATATTTTTAAAAATATAAGAAATATTTAATAAATGTTAAATTAATATTTATAAAACATTAACAAAAGTAAAACTTTTTTTTAAATGATTAAAAAAGGAACTCAACCAATTATTTTAACATTTTTTTAAATTAGTTTTAAATGAGTTTTAAAATTTTTTATACATTTTGTTTGCTCTTCATAATGGTTGCTTACTGAAGCTGTTTATGTAAACAAATTGAGAAGTTTGTGCCTCTCTTCCCTTATAGGTACAAAGTGAATCAAAAATATTGTTTTCAAAATTTGTGAGCTTGTTCTTTTTATGCAAGATTACATACATTTTTTAAACATACTTTTGACTCATCTTGTATACACACACCGATTACACTTATCTTTTTAATGTTAATGATGATTTTTTTTTATCTGTTGTGAATTTTTTTCCAATTTTTTTTTTTTAAAGGCCGGTTGACATTTATTATAGTCAAAGACATTCGTCCTTCTAATTTTTTTAATGTCCTTTTAAACTTTGTACTAAAAAGTACGACGGATCAACTGTAAATAATTACTACACAGTTATTATATAAAAAAAAAAGATATATGTATAATTTCAAAAAGAATAAAGGTATTAACATATAATCATAAAAAAAATTACCTGCGAAATGTGTGCGTATACGAGAGAAACAAGAAATTATTATTTTTAAACAATTACTTAAATATTTAATAATGTTACTGAATTTGAAATTTGTTAATTTAAGTTTTTTGAAAATTTGTAAGCAAAAAATTAATGAATTTATCAATAATTCTTTAATAATCGAAGATATAAATTTATTGACTTTTTTTGATTTATAAAAACATTTTTAAGAAGCTCTTAAATTTATTATTATTTTTTTGAAACACTGTGATCATGAAATCAAAATATCAAAGCAAGAAAGTTTGAAATAATGAAATTGAAATTAATAATAATAATAATAATAATAAATATTTAAACATTTCCTATTTATGTTGCATCTTGCCAATTACTTTAATTTTATCTCCTTTCATAAATTCATAGTCTTTTTCCTCAAAATTTATAATATGTACTCTTAATTTAAAAGTACCCATCAGTGATGGATCCACACCAATTTTTTTCTGGTTTAAGTTAGTTTTATAAATTGGCCTAAAATTGGACTTTATATAGCCTTCTAATGCTATAAAAAAAAAATATATAAACATATATAATATAAACATATATAAACATATATATTTATATATAAATATATAAATATAAAAATATATAAATATATAAACATATAAACATATAAATATATAAATATATGTAGGATGAATTTGATAGAAAATTCATCACGTTTTTCTCGAAAAGAAAAGGTTAAAGATAGAGGAAGAGATAAAGAAGAATATTTATTATCAAAATTGCAGGTTTAAAAAATATCTATTTACAAATCTTATCACTTTGATCCTTGGATAATGTTATCAAGAAAAAACCTTATTTTTTTTAAATAGAATCACCATACTTTTTTATACAACTCGATTTCTATAATATTCTGTATAAAAAGTTATAAGAGTAGGATAGTCAAAAAAGTGAATAGTTTACGAGATATTTCATATTTTAATTTGACACAATCTTATAAATTAGAAATATCTTGTAAAGTATTCAGTTTTCCGTAATCTTATTTAATATTTTTATGCACGGAATAATGAGACTAATTAATTGATATAAAGAAAACAAATAATTATTTTAAAAAGAGTAAGTAATTTGCCACTGCAGCTGCATACATTTTTTAAAACAACTATGTATTTTTTTACATCAATTGATTTCATTATTCTATGCATAAACGTAAAATTGCCGAAAATTGAATGTTTCACAAAATATTTTGTATTTCATGTAAAAAATTGTAAACCTTAAGTCTTATAACTTGAGTATTTAAAAAAATATTTTATTATAGTGTTTTTGAAAAGCTCTCGAGGTTACAAGAAAAAGTATTGGAAAAATAGAAGTTTTCATTTAAGAAATAGAAGATAGCCTTCATGTGGTCTTTAAATAATTATCCAAAGTCCAATAATACTATTTTTAATTTCTCTTAAAGTTATAAAATTTTTGTATAAAACATTTTTTATATTTTCAATATTTTTCGAAATATTAAATAATATTATGAGAAATAAATAAAAAAATAATAATGATTCATGAGTATGAGGGACATAAGATTTAATTGTAATTTGCCGACTCTTGATGATGTATTCATTACATCACATAATTCCACAAATTCCGGTTCAATTGGTTCGTTCCATATTATATTTCCCCAAATTCGAGATTGTTGTATTGATCTGGATCTGTAGCTCGTGCCATATTACCGTTTTTATATCGAGAAATTTTTAGGTGTACGAGCCTACACTCCCGTCTAAATGAATAATCATAATATAAATTTCATATTAATTAAAAAATACAAATAATAATTAAAATATACAAATAATTAATTCATCGAATTAAAATCAAATTTGGAAAAATTTCTTAAATAAATAGCGTAAATCAGGAGTGTCGAACTAATTTTTTCAAGAGGCCAAATTTCAAAATTTGATTATTCCGCCGGGACCAAATTAATATCAAATTATATCAAATTATTGCCCTCTTTGCGTTATCCAGGGATTACCACGGGGGGGGGCAATAATAATCCCCATTCTTATTTTTGTTTTTTTTTGTTTCTTTTAATTTTTTTAGTTTTTTTTTTTTTTTTTTTTTTTTTTTTTTTTTTTTAGTTTAGTTTTTTGTTTTGTTTTCTTAGTTGTTTTTTTATTTTTTTTTTTTATATTATTTCATTATATTATCAATTTAGTTATGTTTAGTTATGTATTTCTAAATACAAATTAATGTGGGAATTGCGATTTGCTATCTTTGATTATCTTGGTAAACTCAGGGTTTTCAATAATATTTCTAAATTTTAATATTTTGGAATACGCCGGGCCGGATCGAAAGGCTATGCGGGCCGGATCAGGGCCCGACGGCCGGGCGTTCGATTCCTTGGCGTATATGTATGTATGTAATTATTTATTTTTTTATGTTTCTTTTATGTTCCTTTTGTATATTTCTTTCGTAAAATTCGAAAATTTATATTATTGAAAATAAAATTTTTATGAAAATGAACCCTTTCATCGATCTTTTTTTAATCTATCTAAATTTAAATTCAATATCAACCATTCTTTATTCTTTAAATACTTTATTCATGTAAAAAAAATTTACTTCGATATGTCAAAATTTATAGAAGTTAGAACAACCACAGACATTTATCGAAAATTAAAATTGCATTATAATTTAAAATACTATATGAATTCTAATAAAAATGGTAATAAATAAAAGTATTGAATTATTTTACTTGTTTGCCAAATTGAAATGTTGTTGCTCAAACAATTTCTTGAAACGTTTAAATTTTCGGAAAAGTGAGTAGGCAGATATACATACATACATACATACAAATGAATATTTTTTTAATGTGATTGTTCAATGGTTTTGTAAAATTCTGAACACATTGACAAAATCTGAAAGACTTTTCACGAAAACTAAGTTTGCCTCTATGAGGAAGCAAAAAGAGAAAACAAATACTCACATGGTTTACTTTACATGCGGTTCTAGGAGTGCAATATCGTTATTCCACACGATTACTTGTACTCACTTCCTTGGCCATTGTTAATATAAAATTTAAAAAACTTTATATTGTTGCTTGTTGCCAACATAACGTGAGACTTCAATACCATCTACAAAGCCTTACTACCCTCACTACAAAAATAAAGAAATTAAAAGTATAAAAAAGTAAAGAAATTAAAGTAATAACAAAATTTTAAAAATTAAAAAATAAAAATAAAAAAATTTTACATATTATATAATATATTAATAATTATTTAACTCTTCCAGTATTTTTACATATTTTTTTAAAAAAAATATATTAAAAAATAAATTATATTTATATATATTTATATATATTATATATTATACACATATACTTTTTGGAAAATATAAAAAAAGAAAATATAAAAATATAAAAAATAAAGAATTTCCCAGATTCAACTAAAAAAAACACCAAACTGTCTTTTAATAAAACTATAAAAATACGTTAATTTTAAATTAAATTTAATTATTCTAAAATATTCTTTTAAATTTAATTATTTGAAATTAAACTATTTAATTTTATATAAGATTTTATAAAATTAATATTCTTCTATCATATAATACATGCAATAATAACTAAATATATAAGATATTAAAATCAATGATAAGTTAATATAAATACGAAGAATAAGAATAAAAAACATAAAAATATATAAGAAATATAATTATAAAATTATAAAATATGTGAGATCCGAAAAGTAGATATTCGTTAGTTTCTCCAAATGCGTTGTTTTTATTTTTGACCGCATCATTCGAGACTCAAGATCAATTTCGGTAACGGAGTTTACTTGGAGAAGACGCGCTGCGATATACACAAGGACCCGCCGAGAAATCTGTATCCGATATATATTTCAATCATTAGTTCTCGATCTGACGAGTATTAACTTATTATTAATAAAGTGTTCTATTTTTGTTTTCTCACATCATTGCTTAAGTGTTCTTCGTTATTAAATCAATTAACATCCAATCAAAATCATATTCCTACAAATATAACAATTATGATACATAAAAAAAGGGTGAGTTTATGGGTATCGAGCTTTTATCAGGCGGACGATTGCATAATAAATTGATCGGTACATAATGTCAATTATTTGAATCAACCGTATCGATGGCCCAGAATATAATATATATAATAGTGATAATAATAATACAATAAATATATAGCTTTAATAATAATAATAATAATAAATACATACTACAAATTTCAGCTATTAATTTGCTTTAATTGTACATTATATTCGATCTTAGATACGATCGATTCAAATAATTGACATTATTTACCGATCATAATATTAAAACTCCATGATTAAAGATTGATACAACCATTAAAACTTACCCTGTATAAGAGCCACATATGTATGTAATGTATGTCTCTATTTTAACAGAAAAAATTTATTACGTTTTTTTTTATCATATTAAATTTTATTTATTTATATTTATATTACATTAATCATGTAATATATGATAATATGATAACATCACTTATATTTTTTATCATTGATTTTAAATCTTACATTTATTATAATTATTGTATGCATTATCATATATAAAATTAATTTTATATTAATCTTTTTATAAAATCAAATAATTAAATTTCAGAATAATTAAAATTAAAAGTATATATATATATATATATATATACATATATACAGGTGTTGAAAAAAGTGTTACATATTTTGATAGCAGGTAGTATGGATCAAAACAAGAAGAAAAGGTCTAATAAACATGGGTCCTAAAACTGATATCTTCAAAGATATAAGCTATTTTGTTATTTGAGCTCTTTGTCATTTTCTTATTAGTCGTGTCATCTTTAGAATGGCCATGAACGTCTTGAGAATCATGCACTCTTTCAAATCACGCACCATAACTTCATTTCTAAAAATTGGTTCATAATAATACCACAAATCGACCATGCGGCAATGTCGAACGCTGACAATAGGCCTTAAAAAGAAGAGAAAGATATCCCTATTGTACCCATTCTCCCCTAACCTTGTTCATTACATTCTCAGATCACATCAAAGATGACACGACTCAAGAAAATGACAAAGAGCTCAAATAACAAATAGCTTATATCTTTGAAGATATCAGGTTTAGGACCCATGTTTATTGGACCTTTTCTTCTTGTTTTGATCCATACTACCTGCTATCCAAAAAATGTAACACTTTTTTCAACACCCTGTATATATATAAATGTTACGCCCGCGGCGAAGACTTCGATAAATGTCGAAGGACGCGCACACAAGAGAACGGCTGTCGCGGGACGCGAAATAAAAGGACCTTTTAAGATAACAAGGAAATTTAATTTTAAACGCACTTCATGAACAACAGATTAGTAACACAACGGTATAGTTTAATAGCAAAAAATGGCTCGAGTCAAAGACGCGTCCGCTCAGCTTGACAGCTGAACCGGGACCTTCGCTTGACAACTGAATCTTCAATATCCCGGAGACGATCTTCTTTTCGTTCGCAACGAGCGGGCCGAACGATCGCGGGGCATCAGAACGCGAAGCATCAGCGTACTTCGTTCGTACCTCAGGTTTGGTGTTTAACCGTTTTCCGTTTAATCAGTGAAACGCTTTCGCGTTTTCGTGCGCAACTTCACCAGTATTTTTACATATTTTTTTTAATAAAAAAATATATTAAAAAAATAAATTATATTTAAATATATTTATATATATTTATATATTATACACATATACTTTTTGGAAAATATAAAAAAAAGAAAATATAAAAATATAAAAAATAAAGAAATTCCCGAGATTCAACTAAAAAAAACACCAAACTGTCTTTTAATAAAACTATAAAAATTACGTTAATTTTAAATTAAATTTAATTATTCTAAAATATTCTTTTAAATTTAATTATTTGAAATTAAACTATTTAATTTTATATAAGATTTTATAAAATTTATATTCTTCTATCATAATAATACATGCAATAATTAAATAAATATAAGATATTAAAATCAATGATAAGTTAATATAAATACGAAGAATAAGAATAAAAAACATAAAAATATATAAAAATATAATTATAAAATTATAAAATATGTGAGATCCGAAAAGTAGATATTCGTTAGTTTCTCCCAAATGCGTTGTTTTTTTTTTTGACCGCATCATTCGAGACTCAAGATCAATTTCGGTAACGGAGCTAGTCGTGGAGAAGGCGCTGCGATATACACGAGGACCGCCGAGAAATCTGTATCCGAATATATATTTCAATCATTAGTTCTCGATCTGACGAGTATTAACTTATTATTAATAAAGTGTTCTATTTTTCTGTTTTCTCACATCATTGCTTAAGTGTTCTTCGTTATTAAATCAATTAACATCCAATCAAAATCATATTCCTACAAATATAACAATTATGATACATAAGAATATACAGGGTGAGTTTTAATGGTTGTATCAATCTTTTATCATGCGGGAGATTACCGACTGCATAATAAATTGATCGGTACATAAATATCAATTATTTGAATCAACCGTATCGATGGCCCGAATATAATATATATAATAGTAATAATAATAATGATAATAAATATATAGCTTTATAATAATAATAATAATAAATACATACTACATAATTTCAGCTATTAATTTGCTTTAATTGTCACATTATATTCGGATCTTAGATACGATCGATTCAAATAATTGACATTTATGTACCGATCATTATTAGCAATACCCGCATGATAAAAAGATTGCTAACTCATTAAAACTTACCCTGTATAAGTCACATATGTATGTAATGTATGTCTCTATTTTAACAGAAAAAAATTTATTACGTTTTATATCATATTAAATTTTATTTATTTATATTTATATTACATTAATCATGTAATATATGATAATATGATAACATCACTTATATTATTCTATCATTGATTTTAATATCTTACATTTATTATAATTATTGCATGCATTATCATAGTATAAGAATTAATTTTTATATTAATCTTTTATAAAATCAAATAATTAAATTTCAGAATAATTAAATTTAAAAGTATATATATATATATATATATATATACATATATACAGAGTGTTGAAAAAAAGTGTTACATATTTTGATAGCAGGTAGTATGGATCAAAACAAGAAGAAAAGGTCTAATAAACATGGGTCCTAAAACTGATATCTTCAAAGATATAAGCTATTTTGTTATTTGAGCTCTTTGTCATTTTCTTATTAGTCGTGTCATCTTTAGAATGTAATGAACGTCTTAGAGAATCATGCACTCTTTCAAATCACGCACCATAACTTCATTTCTAAAAATTGGTTCGTAATAGATACCACAAATCAGACGACATTGCGGCAATGTCGCAAGCAGACGACATAGGCCTTAAAAAGAAAAAAGAAAAAAAGATATCCCTATTGTATCCCATTCTCCCTCCTCCTTTGTTCATTACATTCTCAGATCACATCAAAGATGACACGACTAATAAGAAAATGACAAAGAGCTCAAATAACAAAATAGCTTATATCTTTGAAGATATCAGGTTTAGGACCCATGTTTATTAGACCTTTTTCTTCTTGTTTTGATCCATACTACCTGCTATCAAAATATGTAACACTTTTTTTCAACACCCTGTATATATATAAATGTTACGCCCGCGGCGAAGACTTCGATAAATGTCGAAGGACGCGCACAAAGAGAACGGCTGTCGCGGGACGCGCGAATAAAAGGACTTTTAAGATAACAAGGAAATTTAATTTATAAACGCACTCATGAACAACAGATTAGTAACACAACGGTAATAGTTTAATAGCAGAAATATGGCTCGAGTCAAAGACGCGTTCGCTCAGCTTGACAGCTGATCCAGGACTCCATTTGACATCTGAATCTTCAATATCCCGGAGACGATCTTCTCTTTTCGCCGCAACGAGCGGCCGAACGACGCGGCATCAGAACGCGAAGCAAGGGCGTAACACTTACCTCTCCGTTCCAAAAAAAATTGTCGTCCCGACAATCGCCTCTGGATTGACCGCTGTCCGAATGTTGACTCCAGGGAGCTCCAAGGACTTCCTGCTCTACTCTGAGCTGCTGCTACAGGTTACCGAGCACCGCTGAACTTGGTTCCAATCAACTCTCCTAGGACGCAGTCAAATCCCGCTATCGATTTCAGGAAACTAGACGGCTTCCTGCTCTACCCTGAGCTCCTGCTACAGGTTCGAGCGCCGTCCACCTTGATTCCCAACGACTGTGTAATTCCCAATAAGCCGACGTCCTCATTCGAAAAAAAAAACGTCTTCATCCGGGATCTTCGGATAAGAGGGGGGGTAACTACCGTGGACCGAACGTCCACGGGGGACTCCTCAAATTCCTGCCTTGGCATTTGTCCTCCGGTTTGGGAAAACCACGGCTCAAAAACCGCGGGCGAGGCAGACTTCTCTGAAACAGAAGCACTCCTCATGGAATTTCACTCCCTTATAGGCCATTCATAACATAACAACTGAAAACGAAAAACAAATAAACAAGTATCAAAATCATAAAGAAACGGGGTCGGGTTCCGAGTTCCTAATCAAAAGTCCTTCTTCTAAAGTACAGAGCCAATCTATCCGCATGAGCAACCTTATAACGATGTTTATTAGATCTCTGTATCCTAAAAACAACACTAAGCTTCGAAATAATTTTATAAGGACCTTCCCAATTTCTCTGTAACTTAGGAGCTTTACCTCTAATTCTTCGAGGATTGAAGAACCAAACCTCCTGACCTTCCTTAAAACGCAACTGTCTAACCTTTCCATCATAACGAGCCTTGGCTCGAAGAGAATGACATTCAAACTTTGCCTAACATTTTCATGGATATCCTCCAATTTGTGTCTTAGTTTTTGTGCGTAACTCCCAAAGAAATTGATTCCTTCGTCTCCTGGAGGAACACCCTTTAGTAAATCTGAAGATAACCTCAGGTCCCTACCAAAATATAATTCCGCAGGAGAAAAACCTGTGGCCTGATGCCTCGAAGACCGGTAAGCTAAAAGATATAAGACCCTGATGATGGGTATCTATCCCAATCTTTTTGGTTCAAAGAAACAAACTTGGCTAAATATTCCAAGATTGTTCGATGATGCCTTTCAACTTGCCCATCCGATTGAGGATGTAAGGCGGTAGTTCTAGTTTTCTTAATTCCCAACAAAGATAAGGTTTCTCGGAAAAGTCCCGATTCAAAATTCTTTCCCTGATCGGTATTCCTCCAGAGGAATTCCGAAACGGAAAACTATTTGATCTACAAAAACTTCCGTTATAACTCTAGCTCTAATACTTTTAAGCGGAAGAGCCTCAACGCATTTGGAGAAACAATCTATCACCACTAATAAATACCGGTTTCCTCTTGAAGAACGAGGAAGAGGACCAAGAATATCCATTTGAACCTTTTCGAAGGGGAGCCCCGGAATTGAAAATCTGTAAAGGAGATCTTCCCTTCTCAGAAGGGCCTTTCTTAGAAACACAAAGGTCGCAAGAACGACACCAATCCTCAACATCTTTTTTACAGGTAGCCCAATAAAATCGCCTCCGAATTTTATCCAAAGTCTTATTCACACCAAAATATTCACCAGAGGTTGTATCATGGACCAATTCCAAAATCCGAGCCACACATTTCCTCGAAACGACAATCTGAAAAATAATTTTCCTTAAATTCGGAGATTCCCATTTCTTAAAAAGAACTCCATTCGTAATAAACAAGCAATCCCAATAGAACCAATATATCTTTGCCGAATTATCCAGAGCGTAAATCTCCTCACGAAGAAGACGCCTTTCTTTCTCTTTAGCTTGCAAGAAAATTGACACAACCGAATCCTCCATCTAACGTCTTCTCCAATCCACAGGAAAAGTTATTCGTGCTAGTGTCTTTCCTTGAGCTCCACTTTGCTGCAATAATTGCACCGACTGCCCGCACAAGGCCTCGATAACCCATCGGCATTTAAGTGCAAACGACCTTTACGATGAATCACTTCAAATTCGTATTGTTGAAGTCTTTCTATCCAGCGAGCTAACTTGCTCTCCAAATCTTTAAAAGATAAAAGCCAACGAAGAGAAATATGATCCGTGCGAATCAAAAATTTCCTTCCATACAAATAATGATGAAAAGATTTCACTGAGTCCACAACGGCCAAAAGTTCCCTACGCGTGATACAATAATTCCTCTCCGCCTTAGTCAAAACCCGACTGTAATAGGCAACAACTTTTTCAGAACCACCCTGCATCTGCGATAGAACTGCTCCTATCCCATGGTCTGAAGCATCAGTATCCAGAATAAATTCCTCAAACTCGTTTGGAAAAGAAAATTGTCAAAGAAATTACTCTTTCCTTTAACTCGTTAAAAGCTACTTGACATTCCTGTGTCCATTTAAACTTAATTCGATCCCCGGTCAGATCAAATAAGAGTTTAGCCATTAACGAAAAATTTCTAACAAACCTATAGTAGGAGCAAAATCCCAGGAAGCTCCGAACTTGCTTTTTATTTCGAGGAACAGGCCAATCCTTCACCGCACCAATCTTCTCTGGGTCCGTAGAGATTCCCCGTTCAGAAACGACATGACCCAAATAATTGACCTTTCTACCAAAAAGAGAACATTTTTGGGGTTTATTTTAAGTTAGCAGTACGAAATTGAACGAAGACCTTCCTTAGATTACCAATCATCTCTTCGAATGTCTTACTAAAAACAATTACATCGTCTAAATAAACAAAACAAATTTTAAATAAAACCTCACGAAGGATCTTTTCCATCAAGCGCTCAAATGTGGCTGGTGCGTTGCACAGACCAAAAGGTCATCACGGTGAACTGCCACAGTCCGTTCCCGACAGAAAAAGCTGTCTTTTCTTTGTCCTCAGGACGAAGCTTCACCTGCCAATACCCACTCTTCAGATCTAGAGTAGAGAACCAGGAGTTCCCCGAAAGTTGATCAAGAATATCCTCTATTCTTGGTAAGGGATAGGAATCCTTGATAGTAACTGCATTCAACTTCCTATAATCAACACAAAATCTTAACGAACCATCTTTTTTCTTCACTAAAACCGCAGGAGACACCCAAGGACTATCGGATTCCTCGATAATTCCCTGACGTTTCATGTCTTCTATAATTCCACTCACTTCCTTCCTAAGGTGGATCGGAATCCGACGAGGAGCCTGTTTAATAGGGTTTGAGTTATTTAGGTTAATTGCATGTTCCAAAACTTTACAATTCCCAGGAATAATATTATCGAAGAAAACATCCTGAAATTCCCATAAGAATTCTGCGAAAATACCCCTTTGCAGCGAATTCAAATTCTCTGAATTTAAAGCAAAAAGCTCCTGAAGAAAACCAGGCACCCTCACAGAAGGAGTTATACGTGAACAAGAAAACGTCTCAAAACTTTGATTCCCAAAAACCGAATCAAAAATTCCTAGCAAATTGTTTTTCCCAAGGAAATCAACCCCTAGAATACACTCATCTGAAATATCCGCCACTAACATCGGAATGCTCATAACACCAATGCATCAGAACACCTCCCTAAATTCACAGTCGCGACCACCTTAAACAAGATGGGAACTTCTCCCTGTTGGATATAAAATACGACAATCTTCCATCGAGATCCTAAATTTAGACTCTTCCATATTTTTATTTAAAATGGAAACTTCAGAACCCGTATCTATTCTAAAAACACAATTCTTATCATCTAATGTCCCCTTAAAACAAAAAGGAGACTCAAAAACAATCTTACTTAACCGAAAACTTCTTTTAAAAATCGAATTATCATTATTTATTTCCGGGGCATAACCATTAAAAATCGAACTTGCCCCGAAGAGCTCGACTAACCCTTGTTTTCCTCGGAGAGAGATTAGGCCTCGAACAGAAATGCTTCGAGGAACCATAGTTCCAGCATTCCCTACGCTGGGTTTTGTTCCTTTGGAAATTACTGCCCTTATTAAAACATTTCCCGCTTTTATTCGGGCCCGTTTTATCATCCTCAGCATTGCCACTACCATTGTTTTTACTTCTATTACTATTTTTAAATTTATTCCCATTAAAATTATTATTATCCTTCTTAATCCCATCGGAGAAATTATTGATATTCCGATTTTCATACTTTCTAAGAAAACAATCCTCCTGAATGACTTTTACAGCCATTGCTCTCTCAACAGCTGATCTCAAAGAAGAAACGTTCTCCAACTGCAGCGTTCTTTTCACGAAACCGTCGGATAACGCGGTAACAAACTGCGCGCACGCGATTTTGTCTCTCACCTCGTGAGAGCACTCCGGATACGCCAACCGCGATAACCTTTCTAAATCGGCAAAGTAGGCAAATCTTCCGACGACTTCTGTTTTCTATTCGTAAATTGTGTATAATAAGTTTGCGCCAAATGCGCCTCCCCAAACCGGAGTTCCAATTTATTTCTCAACTCCACAAAAGAGATTTTCAATTTCTTGCACACCGTCCAAAATCGAGCGCGCTTTCCCTCTCAAATTCGAAGCCAACGCTACCGCTTTTAAAGGATCATTCCACCCGTTAGCGCGTGCTATTAGATCGAATTGGACGAAATATTCTCTTAACGGAACACTCCCGTCGAAAATATCCGGCTTAACCTTATAACCGATCTTATTTATTACTCCGCAGTCTCTATTATTTTCTACGAAAGGAAATTCTCTTATTTGGGAACG
The DNA here is from genome assembly GCA_030586385.1 of Camponotus fellah. Classification (NCBI taxonomy): domain Eukaryota; kingdom Metazoa; phylum Arthropoda; class Insecta; order Hymenoptera; family Formicidae; genus Camponotus; species Camponotus fellah. The sequence goes on from JAPIVC010000352.1 coordinate 145,905, forward strand.
ACTTAGCTAACTCAGATGCGGTTCCCGTTGCTCTGTCATCCGACGGATCTCCTCGTCCCGTTATTGCAACAGCGCCTCAAAATCGCTCTTTGTTGCCGCTGCTCCTGATGCAATTGGTGAATTTCCTTCAATGCAGCCTGTAACGCCGTGGATTCCGCCGGTCTGAGAGGCATAGCGGCTCACATCCTCTTCCGCGCGACCGTTGCCGCCGGAGAGTCCGCAACTTCCACACTCGAATTTCCCTCGCCGGAAGCCATCACTTATCACAGGGTTCACCGAATTTCCCTTCCGAATTCCGTCCGGTCGATCCCGGACGAGCCTCCCAAAATGTTACGCCCGAGAACTTCGATATATATCGAAGACGCGCACTAAAGAAATCGGCCGTCGCGGACCGCGTCAAATGAATAAGCACTTTTAAAGATAACTCGGGAACTTTATTAGGCAACACAATAACACAGAACACAGAATTGTTACACAACGGAGCGACTCGTCTATAAAACGCGTTCGGATAGCTTGACAGCTATTTCCCGACTCAAATGACAGCCGCTACTGTCAACAACCTCTTGACAACGGACTTCTTCGCTTTTCACGACAGACTCGATCGCGACTCGAGCCAGGGGCGTAACACTGCCCCCCGTCTTCCAAGATTGTCGTCCCGACAATCAGAAACAGAGGGTGACCCAAGGCTGTCTTTGAACTTAATGCTCCGATGTCGATCTTGGGATAACGGTGAATTTCCTTGTTCTACCCTGAGCTCCTGCCGCAGGTTACCGAACAATTCGCTATAGAATTCTCTCGCACATCCGCACAAGTTTGTCGTCCCAGGACATCGACGAATCCTCCTGCTCAGCCCTGGACTGCTGCCACAGGTTACCGAGCGATTTCGCCTTCTAAGGTCCCTGCCAACCGTCAGTTTCTTGGATCGTCGACTCCAGGGCTCCGGCGAACCATCTTGCTCTATCCTGGGCTCCCGCCGCAGGTTACCGAGCGATTTGCCATCTCGAACCCAATCGACCTTCAAGTCCCTCCTGTTTCGATCCAAACTTCCTTGGACAACTTGGAAAAATCTTCAGGCAAGAGAGGGGTATCTTCCCGTGGGGTCTCCATTCTCCCAAGGGAACTCCTCAGGCCCCTGCCTCGGCATTTGCCCAAAGATTCACGGGAAAAAAACCGTAGATAAGGCAGACTTGATCCCCTTTGGTTGTAGTCGATTTTCAATTTCTATCCTTTATTCTTAATCATTTCTTTCCTCGTCATCATTTTAATTTTCCTTTAAACAGTAAAACAATAAAACGCGAGTTACAAGCATCAATTTCCTTTTTCCTTCCAAAACTTTCTTTTCAGGCTCGGAAAACCATACCCTAAACAAAAGAATAAATTTGGAAGTCCCTCTCACAATTCTTCGAGGATTTCTTTACCAATGACAATTTGTTCAAGGAAAAGATTAGAACCTGTACGACCGTCATCTAAACAAATACCGGAAATCACGAAAATTGCCATTCAGGCATTCTAAAGAAGGTGTCTGAAATTCGCGCGTTGATGCACCGGGAAGCGAGTGCTGCGCGGGCGAGAGCGTGGTCTGCGAGGAAGCGCGAGAAGGCTTTTAGTGTCGAGAGATATATGTAAATGATCTTGACTTGTTTATTGTCACTATTTACAAAAAAACTGCCTTTGTACACTATTTATACTGTAATTTTGATTTAATAGTTAACGAAAACTACGGGGTAATTAGGCGCACGTGAAATTAAGCGCACATGAAATTTCTATTCCGCGAGCGACGGAACGAATAGATTTCGCAAGCGACGAATTTACAATGAGAAGAGGCGCTATTCGGTCGCGGCTTTTAAACTGAACGGCCTTCTCGAAGGATCCCGACTTTTCTTGATCTTGAGTTGCGGAGACAATCAATTTTGTCGTTGGTCGGGTTGTTTTTCGCCTTTCGATCCTTCGAGAAGGGCGAGCGCTGTTTTGTCTCGTTTAGACAAAATGATTTCTTGTTTTAACGGCTGCCAGGGGCGCCAATCTGAACAGTTGGGTCCGACTCTTTATTATTTGAATTTACGTTAAAGGTTTTAACAAATAATACACAAAAAATACAATTTTAAGATCAGATTTGAATATGTTAATTGTCTATCAATTTTGAACAGAAAGAATCAATCCCCTTTCCGAGATACATCCGAGCCCGCCTTTCTTTTACTCACACCAGTAGCAAATAAATTTTTATTAACAAACAAAGCTTAAAACTTTTTTACAATTTAATTTTCTTTATTCTTTTCCCCTTCCCCATTTTCTTTCCGCGCGTCGTTCCCAATTTGAAGCCTGTTCTCGCACGAAAATCATTATTCGATACGTCCCCGCAAGCTCTAATATTGGAAGGACTTAGCTGTGACTGAGACCGGCTCCCTCGCAGAAGCTGCAGCTCCTCGTCTTGCCGGCGTAGCGTTGCGGCGATTTCTTCTTCTCGCCGCGCCTGCTCCTCGCGCATATGCCGCATCTCAAGCAGGACGGTCTGCAGGGCCGTCGTCTCCGTTGCCGTTGTCTCCGTAGCCGCCGACTCCGATGCTGCCGATTCCGACGCTCTCGGTTTCGACGGCGGCTCGGAATGCTCGCGCCTCCTCCTTTTAGCAGCAAGCGTTGCCATCGCACTTTTCACTATTGCCTGAGCACTTTCAAACTCTATCGTCCGTCTAGTCCAGTTTATCCCGGACGAGCCCCCAAAATGTTACGCCCGCGGCGAAGACTTCGATAAATATCGAAGGACGCGCGCAAAGAGAACGGCTGTCGCGGGACGCGCGAAATAAAAGGACTTTTAAGATAACAAGGAACTTTAATATAAATGCACTCGTGAACAAGATTAGTAACACAACGATTTAATAGCAGAAATATGGCTCGAGTCAAAGACGCGTTCGCTCAGCTTGACAGCTGAACCGGGACTTTCGTTTGACAACTGAATCTTCAATATCCCGGAGACGATCTTCTCTTTTCGCCACAACGAGCGACCGAACGACGCGGCACCGGAACGCGAAGCAAGGGCGTAATGATATATATATATATATATATATATATGTATATTTTTAGAATATATAATTTGTAAAAAAGTGATAAAATAAATGTATGAAAATGTAGCACACACAAATAACAATGAAATATAAAAAATAGAAAATTTACAATAAAAATTTACAATAGGAAGAGTGTTTTACATAACATTATAAAATGCAATTTACAATGCAAAATATATTAATTAATAATAAAAACAATAATAAAAATAAACAAAATATTAACAAAATATAAAATCAAGTAAAAGATATAAAAGAATTTGAAACAATTTGTATTTTGAAATTTTATTTTTGTCTTTTTATTATTCTATAGCAGAGCTTAACATAATTTACATATTTTGACCAATTTTGAAAAATTACCGCTTACTCTTTACATTTTGACATCTTAGCAACGAATCGTCTAACATCCATAACTACTATAAGCACGTGACGTTCTGTCTCAGGTACAACGCATTTGTAACACGATGTGATTTCGTATTCCCCGTATCCCCAAGATATTTTTAATCTATCATATAATTTAATATTTTAGGATTATTATATCATAAATGTAATTACTAATCAAGAATTGAAATTTTGTTACTGATTTAATTAAAAAAAAAAAAATATTTTAAAGATCGCATTTAAAAACATTCATATTTGGCAGTCACGGGCGATACAGAATCAAGTTGTGTTACAGATGCGTACCTGAGACAGAGCGCCGCGTACTTAGTTACGGCTGTTAAACGGTTCGTTGCTAATTGTAAGACGTTAAGACGTAAGGCGGTGACGGTGACTTTCAAAAATCGATCAATATAAATATAAATATAAATATAAATATAAATATGCAAATTGTGCCAAACTTTGTTTTGTATAAAAATGTTAAAATGCATAATAATATTAAAATAATTATCTGTTGAAATATTTATATGTTAAATAATCTTTAACAGTACAATTCTAAAAATGAAGCGTTATAAATAATTAACAATTTAAACATAAATTAAACAGTTAATTATGATAAACTATTTCTGTCTCTGTATATTTATTGTAAAATAAATTATAAGATATTTCATATAATAATGATTTCCTTTATAATTTAATCCTTTTTATACGTAAAAAAATGATAAGAATTACATAAAAATTTTTTTAATTAGAAATAATTAAATCAAAATTTAATACTCACACAGTTGAATCGAAAACTTGAATATTATCTAAAATTTCATTTGAAGTTAAAATTTCCATCCCGTCTAATTCTTCTATTTCTTTTCTAAATTCTTCCTGCATTTTTTCTAATAATTCTTTCTTCTTCGATATCGTGATGTTACTTATGAGAACGTCTAATTGCTACTAATGAAAATCAATAACAACTCGTCACTCTTTTGATTTATTAATTGCATAACAACATTCAATATAATGAAATTGCAATCAAACCTAGCCGCATAAATCGATTATAAGAAATTGCAACAACTAAGACTGCGTTCCAAAATTCACTGCCAGTACTGAAAATCTATAGTTTACGTCACATACACTATAGATTTTCAGTACTGGCAGTGAATTTTGGAACACAGCCTAAATATCATAAAGTTTCGATTTCATTAAGAAGAAAACATACAGAGTGGGACAATTAATTTTTTGATCTCAACCTACCTTTCTATTATACATGCAACTATCGAAAAATGTTTTCAATGAAAATTTCAGATAGATATAATTTATGTGACACATTTCTTATATACGATAAAAGAAATAATATTATAATGAAATGTTTCATAAAATATTTTAATATTTTAATATTTATATATAGAGACAGAAATAGTTTATAATTTATTAATTATTTAATTGATATCAAATTGCTGATTATTTATATCGCTGCAATTTTAGAATTGTGTTGTTAAGGATTGATTAACATACAATAACAATTTTAGCAGATAATTATTTTAATATTTTTATACATAGAATAATAAAAATCAATTTATATAAAAAAAATTATGTAATTCTACAAAAACATTTTTATTTCCTAAAAATTCCTTAAAGATTCCTTAAAGAAATGTAATTAATATTGTGAAATAGAAATAAAATAAAATAAAATAAATATTAAAGTGTTACATGCATTATATACTTCTCTTTCCTATAAAATTTAATCATAGAAAAATTTATAATCTATATTTAACAAATAAAATTATACAGAATTACTTATGATGTTAAACTTTTGAATATTTTTGAACTTCACTTTGCACAGTTTTCATAATGAACACAGTTTCCACAATGACAACTATTTTTGAAGTATTTACAATTTAGTACGCACGTATATTTCAAATTTGATTTCTCCAAGTATTTTAAAAAATTTATTTGTATTAAAAAAAGTTATATAAAGTATTCAACGTCATGGTTTTTGAAACATTTTTGAATAATTTAAAAAATTATATTAGAGATATGGGCCACTATGGTGCGTCAAAACAAACCTCCACCACTCGGCCTCTGGCGACGTGGGCTAGGTGAAGTGGAGGGAGGTGTTCTGATTGATGGACTAGGATATTGATAAGATTGTTTAGGTGTTAAATACCTGAAGAAACAATATCCCACCTCCAGAAGTCTCGATTTTGATTGGCACGTACATAGTGGTCCAGAGCTTCGATTGGTCGACGCCGCCTATGTCGACGATTTTAGCAAATTTTTATTTCCCTATTTTCACATACTAGACTCGAAGAAGCAATCCTCCTCTCACTCCAGTCCACTTGTATAGGGCTCCAAGCCAAATTCTCGTTACCTGACCCTTAGACGCCTTGGCAGAACGAACCCCCCGCTTACCGACTTTCGGGGTAGTCGGTATATGTCTCGAGGAAACAATCCTTACCTCCCGCTCTGTCTCGGGGCCCGCATGGAATATCGAAACAAGCCCTTTACGCGCTTTATTGCAAAGACAAAGTTTCAGCACGAATCAATAATTATAATTAGATTACATTGTTATTTACAGTGGATTTGGAAAATTAAAAAGATGAACGTGCAGATGATCGAACACGAGGCGAGGTGTTATAAAGGAGAAAAATGCGAGGTGTTATAAAGGAGAAAAAATGCTAAAAGTATTAAACATGAATTAAGATAAAAATTTTCACATTTATTAATATATTGGCGTACAATTCGTAATACTTCACAAAAATATTTTTATTTTCTTACAAGTAAATACGATATTAATTAACATTGTTTTTTTATGTTTCTCGTAAAAAAAAATTTTTATGAAATAATTCTATGATTAAATGTTCGTGATATTCGCAAAAATTTTCACATTTATTAATATATCTGCATACAATTCGTAATACTTCACACAAATATTTTTTCTCTTACCTCTTCTTATAATTAAACATGTTATTAATTAACATTATATTTTTCTTGTTTCTTTTCGCGAAGAAAAATTTTATGAAATAATTCTACAATTAAATGATCGTTATATTCGCAATTTTCGGAAAAAAGACTAAGAAATTCATCAAGATCGTAACCGCTGCACATATAATATAAAAATATACAACTATAGCGTCCGCAAGTTTGAGAGAAAAGTCCTTGTAGTTGTTCGGTATTCCATCGATAAATATTAGAATTTCGTCGGAGACGAAAAAAAAAACCGGGATACAAGAGTGGTATTCCGTAGCTATCGGAGTATGTTCCTGTACCGTTCTCGTCGAGGAAGAAAGCGATCCAGTGTTCTCCAGAGCGATTATGATTGTCTGTATTAGCGACGATGGCCGTCGACCTCGTCCACACCATCAGCAATCTGTCGGCAGGATAGACTCCCACATGTTTGGCATCTAGCTGACGCAATGCTTGCAGAATTTCGCGAGAGTCCATTTGTTTGCAGCGAAGACGCGCAAACAAGCGGTATTATTTGAATAATTTCTTTCGGCTTGTTTTCAGCTTGTACGCCTAACGGATTTTCAATGTCTATTTGCGTGGAACGATTAATAGACGTACGTTCGATTTTTTGCAGATTTTTCTTCTCTATTTTATTATTCGATTGTACAATAATATTTTCATCCTCGTCGTCGTCATTGCTTACTATCAAAATTTCGGGAGAACTGCAAGTCGTTTGAGTAATGTTGTCTCCGTCGCTGTCAAAATTATTTTGCGCAACTATCCAATTTAAGCGTAATTTGTAAGCGTTGCGTAATGCACAATGAAAGATTCCGAATTTTCGAAATCCGTGATGTTCACACTCTTCTTCTACCGTCAAAATTTTGAATGTCGGTGAGATGCCTTCCAAATTATATGTATTTCTAGAAAGCAGATTCTGCAAATAACTCGCTTTTTCGTTTCCTCTAACATAAATGTGACGCACGCATTTTGTAATTTGGCGCAGCTGCGATGTAAAATATTCCGAATTAGTTTCGCCATCGAACCATTCAATGCCGTGATAATTTCGTGTGAGCCAGTTATTTTCTTGCCTATTTTTTTTGGGTAATTCGGCAAACAAATGCGGTAGTATCATAATCCAATGATTGAAAATGGAGCGTCAATCGCTACAATAGCAACTTCCTTAAGGATAAACTTTTTCTCCCCATCGCGGAAACCTTGAATATCGACGACTATATCCATCTTACGAAAAACTTATGTGATTCGACGCGAGACTTTACGCGAAACAACGTCGCCGAGCGTGTCTCTAACGAAATTGAATATTTTTGAAACGTTGCACACTAATTCAATATTTTAAGCGAAATAGAAGGGGAACAATTTTAAGCGTCTATAAAAAACTATCCCGAAAAATCGACAATGACCTGGCGAGACGAGTCGATTTCTATGACATTATCGAATTCGGTATAGATAATATAATTGACCGTCTCCAGAAAGTGCCTTTGCGAATCTCACTTCTAATCGTAAACTACCATGTTTGACGAGATTCCAATGTCCTACGCAATTAGCGGATAGATCGGGAGTAAGATCAAAAGCAAATAAAGTATATCCTTTGAAATAATCGTCTCTGCTTATAGAATTTCCTTCATTCAAAAAATGAATGCCTGATCTCGAGAAAAGCGTTTGATAAGCTTCGATATAAAGCGATTCATTCGCGGAGAAAACTGGTTGCAAAGGTCTACTGGGAATTTGCATGCTATCGACGTACAGCGAAAAGAAATTTATTCCGTAGTTTTTGAAATTAAATGGATTTAATTTTCTGTCGCCATTAAACGCTTTATTACTAACGACTATTACTCGCTTCGGTAATTGTCCGAGTATTACATTATCTAATGACATTATCTAATTCACCCATAACGCCGAATCGTAAATGTTTTAACTTCGACTCTCGTGAGCGGATACTTGACTGTAACTTTACTCATCATTCTAGCATGCGCGAGTAACAAACCCGAGCTTATTTTCGCTCTTCTAACGAGTAAGATAGTATCGAGAATATGAATTTTCGATGATCCGCTATTCTCCATGAGACAGAACGAATCTTTCGAACGAACGAATCTCAGGCGTACTTCTACGCCGTTAATTAAAAATTTGTCTTGATTGAAAACATCACAATGGAGATGTCCTATGAGATCTAACGCCTTCCCTCCGGAAATGTAACGAGCGCGTCTCGCGAGAGCGGGATTGCCGGGATTTGATTCCAACAAATCGTCCATGTGTCCGGGTGAATCCATGTCCCATAGACAGGAAGTTAGATGGAAAGTTTTTGCGGGTGAAGAATAATTTAACAACGCCTCTATGTACGCTCGGTACGCGTAGGCGTTGTTTGGAGGCGACACGAGCTTTTGATTGAAATACACGTCGATTTGATTAAAGATAGAATGAAGCAAATAATTTACGGGACCTACGGGGCCTATTCTTTCGGCGCTTGTTCCTGAAGTCTGTCTCGTAGAATCGGTGTTTATTGTTTCTACGCGTAGACGAAGACTTAGCATGGTGTGGGTGAGATCTAAATATTCTTCTCCGTGTCCGGGGATGACGAATTCTATCGGTGAGTCGTCCGAGAGAGAGGTCACGGGCTTGTAATGAATCCATTGTGAACTTTCGATGCTGGTTTGCGTAGGCGGTAGAGAGAAGAGATCAAGTTCACTCTTTAAATACTCACCCGAATGCATGTGAAGAAAAGACATATTTTTTTATTGCCAAAAATTGCTCCCTGTCGTCCGACGATCACCACCGGCGTTAAATTAGAATGCTTCGAATACAACCGCTTAAGAAAATATATCGGATACGATACGTTTTTTACCGATTTTCGAACGTCTTTTTTTCACAGCCGAATGACTTTTCTTCCTCTTTTTATTTCCCCGTGCTTTTGTACTCGTTCTTTTTTCCCAGCCTTTGATTTTCTTACTCGTCCATCGACGCTTACGAGCCGATGTTATTGTGGATCGTGCGATGTGATTATCAAGCCCGACAAAAGGGAACTGAGCTACATGCATTTTCGCATCAGATTTATATCCCGAGCCCTTCAATAGACTATTTATTTTTTCTTTGGCTTTTCTCTTGAGATTGTCTCGCGATTCTTCAAAACGGTGTTTGACCGCTACTTTAAACGGCGTATTGTTTTCGACGTCTTCGATTACATTATCGCCAGCCCGTAAAGCTTCTTTCCTCACAGTTCGTACGGCTTTACCTAAATATGGTAGTACGCGTCTGAATAATCCCCCGAGAAAACTGATTCCGTGACCGCGTTGATAGGACGATCCGACGAAAACTCGGGAATTCCGCCGCCGCGGGCCGCCTCCATCCATTAATAATAATAATAATAATAACGATCAAACACGCTTTTTCTCTTTCGCAGTTTCCGCGTATTTTATAATATCTAATCAATACGTCTAAAGTGCAAAGTCACAGTCAACGTTCCGAACTCGAATGGTATACCTTCTCCCAGCTGATCTCTTATATCTATTTCGATTGTTCGAAACATGTTTGACGCAAAGCGATGTATTGTGCGGGCGAAAATGACTTATCTGGCAAGATGCAAACAAATAATCATTTCGCGCGTCGAGCGCAACTATTCGAAGAAGAGGCGATTGTACGTCACCCGTGATATAAGGCTCGCAAATGTCACAGTAGAAAGTTTGTCGGGAATGCCTCGAATCAAACTAGCTGGTTTGTCGGCTAATATATGGTCGTTATTATCCTCGAGTGCAAAAAAGAAATGACGGGAAAAGTAAGTCCGAGCGTTTTTTATTGTTCAAAACCGAGTATTCGACAAAGCTTGCCGGAAAAATATACGAAATGTAGCATGTCGCATTTCTCTTCTATACAAAAAGTTTCATAACAGCTCTACCTCCGACTTTTAATTCCCAACGATGTGAGTTTACCAATTTGGACGCGTAATTCATTGTTTCTATAATATCGTGTATACTGAATAAACGCTAGGTGGTACTTCGGCATCATCTGTAGGAATTATCTCTTCGTTCTTCTTTTTAACATTGAGGAATTGTAATGTACCTTCTCCTGGGGGATATAAGAAGCTACGCGGAAACTGGATTTCCGTGAGCACTATTTCCCAACGACCGCTTAAGTCTATACGCTGAGATAATTCGGTGGTGAAACACGTTGTTTTATTTTCCGGGAAGGATTGCATGCTACTATTACTCGGGAGGATTATGTGAAATTCTTCCCCTCTCATTTTGATATTAAACTCGAGGTCGGTATCCAAGAATCAAATTTAGAAGAGTATCCTCGCCAACTAACTAGTAATTGTTTATTATCGCTCCGTCCCTTGGTTTTTATCACACGGTCTACGATAAATTCTCCCCTCTCGTAAATCTTTAATAATTTGCGTTAATTCTTGCTCGTAAAAAATCCCGTCTATAACCTCACCTTGTAAATCGCTTAGTTCGTATACAGGAGGTCTTCTCCATTCGAGAACGCGATGAATTCGAAATATTTCTTTACTCCAGCTCGCCTCGTATCCTTTCTCAAACGCTGCTTTTGCTCTACTAATGCGTACGAGATCGCCTGCTTTGTATTTACACTTTTGTTTGCGTCCGCGATTTTTTCTTTCTTCAGCATCATCGACATTGATATTCCAACGTCGATTAATATTTTCTCGCGCGATACGCGCATTTTCCAACGTAACGACCGCGGGTTGCATTTTAATGCTAGAATGACGAGTATGATTGTAAGTGGGAACAATATCCTGCAAAATATCGATATAACGACGAATATTTTTATGCGTAAAGTAACGCCACATCCTCTCCTTAAGTGTTCTATTGAAACGCTCGACTAGCTGCTTTAATATCTGGATTACGAACTACACGAAAACGGATGTTTTTTTCTTTTAAGAATTTTTGTACAGCGTTCGCGATAAATTCTTTACCTTTGTCGGTTTGTAGGCATACAGGTAAACGTTTCTTGTTTCTCGAGAATATGTTGTGAAAGGCCTTTATCACACACGACGAAGTTTTATCGTGTAAAGGTTCTACCCAAGCAAATTTGCTAAGTACATCGATAACCGCTAGTAGATAGAAATATCCGTCATTATAACTCTTAAGATTAAGAATTTAATTTTTAATTTTTAATTTTTAACTCTTACGAAGATCGATCGAATCTGCCTCCCATAAATCATCGATATTTGTTACGTTATAATGTAAACGCGGAAATTTTCGACGTACTGGACGATGTAACGTCTTGCGATTAAAGCCAGTCGACAACCTCGTTACGGAGAAATTCGGCTTAACCGCTTGCGATAAATTGGCCGTCGCTGAATAACCTGCGTAGTGCGAAGAATCGTAATATAATTTTTCGAGTTCCATCTTATTAGAATTTGCTCCAACCGAATAAACCTCTTGCTTTCTTTGTCGGGGAATTCTCGTCCTTACTTGCTAATGTTTTATCGGCCTCATCTTCATCGGCGGATATAAATATCGTATCACAGCCGTTTCGTTTAACCTACTGCGTGAACGTCGAGTTTTCGGGGTGGAAGTAATAGGCGCTAATTCGCTGCTTTTAGTACGACGAGCTATTTTCCCCGCATGTAAAAAACTACGATTTCCTATGAGACTGAGAGGTATGTTTATGTGTAGTAATCGCGCAAACTGAACTCTTTCGATTGCTTTAACTGTTTTTCTCTCGCGTATAGCGTCATTTATGAGTTCGCTAATATTCGAACCCGTTATAATTGCTCCATTTATAGTTACGAGTCCTTGTTTAGCCGATCTTTGACGACGGTGCATCGAGCAAATATTTCAATAGTGTGTGAGCTTTGTAGCGATAAGTTTTCGGCACACTTTCGATTATGTTTTTAATCATTTCCGCCGATTAATCGCGTTTTTTTCCGAAACTATCGGTGTCACCTCCATCTCCAGTGTTGCTGATTAAAGTATGTGAAAATTGCGAGGTATCGTCATCTTCCAAGTACAAGTCCTCGTTCTGCTCAGTTTTATCATCGACGTCGTCATTTAAAGCCCCACGCGAATCTTTGCGTCGTAATCGTACAACTACAACTCACGGCTGCGAATACTGTTCTTTTATACGCTTCCGGTTCTAATGACTGATTTACCACTGACCGTGGTATGTAGATGTAATGCAGAGTATTCTCCGAAAAGATATTCGAAATCGATATTCGTCTGGAATCGATTGTTTCAAATCAATAAATATCCATGCGGCTTCGAGGTAGTGTCGTAGTACGCTTCTTCCATAAATTTTGGATCGTCGGGATATACTTGACGTGCTAAATGGCGAATTTGCGCGCGATCGCGCGGATTTTTAAAAACCACTATATAATTTGCGTTGAGAGATATGTCGCGCTGCCCACGTCCCTGATGGAAAAGATTTTGTGAAATGAGTATAACGCTGAGATTCTTATGATGACTTCCTTTAGTAAATAGATCCACAATAGCGTCGCACGAAGATGATTCCCTCATAAGATCATCGATTATTACCAATTTCGGAGAAAGCGGATCGTTAGAATAATCCTCCGGGCGCGGTAACCCTTCGCGAAATTCGATTATATTTTTCCTCGATTTTACTAAAGCATTATCACAATATTTTCTCTCGCTTTTTTCTTCTTCTCTCTCACCCATGTCATACTAAGCAGCGATACGCATCTTGCCATTCAGCGTAATAAAATAAAATTCTTTCGAATCGGACATCGGACATATGAGATAAATGTCGAAGAAATGTCTTCACGAAAATTGTTTTACCACATCCTGTAGGGCCGCAGACGATCGACGTCCAAGGATGTTTCCAGCGCACGTCCATTATACTAAATAATCGATTTCGTATTTAAGAACAATCTCATAAATGAAAAATAAACGACGATATTTAACAACAAATAACCTAAGTAAAAAATGCGCATGCTCCTCGAATATTATTTGCGAGAATGTAAGAAGAAAATAAGCTTATTCGCGTGGGCCCCATCCACGCCGGTCGCATGCTCGCACTAGCGTTTTCTGTTACGTGAGCGAGCGGAAAACACTGCTGATTAGCCGATACTCGGTTCGCGATCGAGTAAGCGTATTCGCGCGAGGGTAGGCTCGCATCGTCGACTTTCGCGAGCACTAATGCTAAACGAGCTCGTAATTGGTTCTCCATATACGTCTATAGTAAAAATAAATTCCGGAAAATATATTTTATTGTTGTATCATTGTATCGTCTAAATTACAAAATACCTGTATACTTTATTAGTTCAGGTACATGTTTCCAGGGAGTCTCAAACCGACAGCGGGGAATAAGTCCGGGTTCCAGCGAAACCCCATAAAAAAAGAAAAGAAAGAGAGAGAACACGAAAATGGAAAGAAAAGATCCTTAAGAAGGGGCGGACCTGTACGACAGCGGTTAGTAGGGTGTGGGGCGGATGTGGCTCCTCGCCCGACGGCCACGTGGGGGTTCGAGTCCTTGGTGGCCTACACCCTTCCGGTATGGGCCCTGGGCCAGCCAACCTGCGCGGCAATACGGGCAGGTTTTGGCTATGACACCCTGTGTGCCAACGGAAACAAAAGCTCGTAGTTCTCTCTCGCTGGCACTCCCGCGCGAAGTGAGCACGGGAGCCGCAGTTCCAGCACACTGCCGGCGTGCCGGAGCGGTCGGGCGAAGGAAGCCCAGCGGGTGGCCTAGGCCACTCCAATGAGGTGGGAGACACCCTTCGCTCCTCAGGGCTATCCCAAGGAGATTCCTCGAACGGAGCCTCCACGTCCCCTGCAGACGTGGAGTCCGGTTCTGGGCTCGACAGCTGGGCTTGCACTGCAACCTCACGTGCTGCCTCGATAGCGGGTTCGGTGGTCGCATCCCGAGTCTCAACGACAGCCTGGACGCCTGTCTCCCTTTGCTCAGGGAATTCACGCACCACGGCGCCGCGAGTCGTGAAGTGCTCCTCATAGAGACGTCTCATCTCATCGGCCATGGCGGTCCAAAAGCCGGGACGTAAGTCGGCCATGGCCTCCAAGACGTCGCGGTATCTCTCGCGAAATTCCCGCGACATTCTCACTCACTCCTGAGACTACGTTAGATGCCTGGGGGATCAGGTGAAACGTTATATAGTTTTAAGTCCTTAATATGTATTTTGCCTACCGATCTATTAGCATTATCTTCTAATTCGTACACGACCGGCGACAGTATTTTCGCGATAGTAAACGGACCGTGATATTTAGTCGCCAACTTCGCCGAAATATTCTGAGCGGCGGATGACAGCACATGCTGTCGTTTGAGAACCTGCTCGCTAATCGCAAAACGGTGATCTCGCCTTCGCAAGTTATAACGCGCCTGCTTGTTGTGCGCGGCTTCTAAGTTTTCTACCACCCCATCTCGCAAAGCCTGAATCCTTTCCATGCGCTCTCTCCAGTTCCCAGGATTCGTCTCCGCGACTTCGACAGCTGCTTCGTGCCTCCTACGCACGGTGTTAACCGGCTGAGGTTCCCTGCCGAAATTCAAGAACGCAGGAGTAGCTTGTAAGGAGGTGTGGTACGCCGTGTTATAGGCGAATCTGAACTCAGCCAAGTGCATATCCCATTCGCGGTGATCGTGTTCGAGAAATGCCGTAATCATAGTTTTGAGAATCCTATTGACTCGCTCTACCGGATTTGCCTGAGGATGGTATGGAGGTACAGTAGTATGAACGTGCTCTTTCGCAAACGCCTGCAATTCGCGATTGATAAACTCCGTGCCGTTATCCGTTAACAGCATTCGCGGCGCGCCCCAACGATTCACGATTAATTCGTTTAAGAGCTCGCGAATCTTTTTGCCCGTTGCCTTACGAAGTGGGTTACATTCAATCCATTTCGTGAATAGATCTTGCATCACCAAAATGTATGAGTTACCGCTTTTACTCGGCGGAAACGGACCCATAATATCCGCCGCTACTACGGTCTACGGCGTTTCGACAGCTCGGCGTCCCATTAAACCCATCGGCACATTTTGTTCGACTTTCGTCCTCTGACAAACGTCACAACGTCGGACATAGCCGGCGATCTCCTTAAACATACGCGGCCAGAAATAACGAGTCGCTACCCGCTGATATGTTTTCTCAACCCCGAGATGACCTGATTGCGGAACGTCGTGAGCTTCTCTAATAACGTTCACGCGTACCTCTTTAGAGAGCACTAACTTCCATTACTCGAGATCGTCGGCAACTTGAGATACGACAGCATTCGGCTTTCGAAAATACAGTTGGTCATTTTCTATTTTCCACCCCGAATGTTTACGCGGCTCATTTTCCACGCCTCGGACTCGCGCATCATACCAAGTGTCTCCGGTAATGGCGACAGCACATAAGTCATCGGTAGTCTCATACATACGTGACAATGCGTCGGGAACGTGCAGCGCTCCCTTACGTTGCTCGATTGTGTAATCGTATTCCAATAATTCCAAAGCCCATCGCGCTAATCTGCCGGTAGGATTTTTTAAATTATGCAACCAGCGTAGGCTACTGTGGTCCGTAATGACCTTAAATTGATATCCCTCGAGATACGGTCTAAACTTTTTAATCGACCAAACGACAGCCAAACATTCCTGCTCGGTCGTAGAGTATTTCTTTTCGGCTTCCGACAGCGCTCGATTCGCGAATGCGATTACATGTTCTACGCCTTCTGATTTTTGCGTTAATACCGCTCCTAAGCCAATCGAACTAGCATGTCTGCAACACGAACGGCAACTCGAAATTTGGGCACGATAGCGTAGGCGGTGACGTAATGCACGATTTAACCGTCTCAAATGCAGATTTTTGTTCATCCCCCCACTCCCAAGAGAAATTCTTCCGGAGGAGGCAGGTTAGCGGCTCTAAACGCGTAGCACACTGCGGTATAAATCGGCGGTACCAAGACGCCATTCCTATAAACCGTCGTAACTGTTTGATGTTTTTCGGTGGCGGATATTCAATAATAGGCGCAGTTTTGTCGGGATCTACTTTTAACCCTTCCTTTTGTATCAGAAATCCGAGATATTTTACCTGTGACCGACAGAATCTACTTTTCTCAGGATTTATTGTAAGGCTTGCCTCTCTATTTCGATCTAATACTCGTTTCAGCCAAATCAGATGTTCCTCAAAGGTACGCGTTACGACAACAATATCGTCCAAGTAAACGAAGGCATGGGGTTCCATCTCCGGGCCTATCAACCGATCAAGTAAACGTTGGAATGTCGCGGGGGCACCGGTAAGATCATAGGGCATTCGGGTGAAATGAAACAACCCTTTTCCTGGTACCGTAAATGCCGTCAATTCGCGATTATTTCGTTCAAGCGGAATCTGGAAATATGCCTGGCTTAGATCGATCGTTGAAATGTAACTAGCCGATCTAGTTTATCGAGAATTGCATTCATGTACGGTAACGGAAATGCATCTTTTTTCGAAACGCTATTTAACTTCCGAAAATCCAGACAAAATCGATAGGTCCCATTAGGCTTCTTTATCATTACGATTGGGTTGGACCATTCGCTCTTAGACGGTTCGATTATTCTTGTCGCTAACATTTTGTCTACTTCCGCGTAGATCGCTTCCTGAATTTTCGGCGAAACGGGATAATACCGTTGTTTAATCAGAGCATGTCCACCGACGTCAATTTTATGCTCTGTTAAATTAGTCGCTCCGGGTTTATTCGGATCGCCTACTATGTGATTTTCCAAGAATTTAATCAACTTTTGACTTTCGCGCGACGACAGCTCATTTATACCGCAGCAAACTAGCGGATCCGATTTCGACAGCCGAACCCGTTTGGTTTTATGAACACGGGTCGTTTTCGCGGTGACACTAATTTCTCGCGGGCCGTCATTCGATGCAGATTCCGCTAAAGTTGGATTTTCGAACACGAAAGAATTTCTTGATTCTCGTCTTGTGGAATTTCCGATTAAATTCAAATGGAAAGAGTCTACTGGCTGGTTCTCGAAACGATGCACCTTGGCTGGTTCATCCTCAAAGTACCATTTTTGACGAGAAAAATTAACGATCATACCGAATAACTTTAGAAAGTCAAGTCCCAGTATGCATGGGATTGCTAAAGATGGCAAAGCGTACACTTTCAACGAGTTAGTCCTATCATACAACGTAAAAGGAAGATCCACTTCCCCCCTAATGCGTGTCGTCTGGCCGGTTGCCATAACTACTCGTCGGCCATCTGACTTGCGAAAGTTTAGATTCAAACTATTCACTAATCCGACAACACTAGCTCCCAGAAAGGTGCGAGTCGAATCACAATCCATTAGAGCGCTAATCTCATTTCCAAATAAATTAACACGAATAAATAACATTGACGGAATATCATGATAACCAAAAGCACTGAACGAAAATTCACGATTAACGACACGAAAAGGGGGTTGGGGTTGAATAGGAGTCGGGTCCCCCCCCATTATTCGACTCCTTTATTCTTTTCCCGAACAGTCGGGACACGTTCGCAATGTTACTTCCGCCCTACCGCAACGATAGCAATGTAATCGCGGTGCGGCAGTACAATTTCGCGAAATATGACCGACACATTCACAATTCCAACATTTTAATGCGGAATCTCGCGAAGCTGTCGATTTCACGGCTGTCGTCCCTGACGACGACGACGCTTCCGGCGTGGCCTCCGCCCCAGTCGCGGCTCGAACTTTGTCTCTCCTTTCCCTTTCGCGAATTAGATTTGGCTGATTCCTCACGGGAAGTCCTCAACGCGGCCAGAGCCTCCCGGCCTCGAGAGGACTGCTTCGCGTTACGCGGTGAGTGGTACGCAAGATCTGGAAACAATGATTTCTCCGGGGTCGGAGGAGCCCGATAACGTTGCGGCAGCGAATAACTAGCTTCCACGCGAGTCGCCAAATCCTCTAAAGCGTCCAAGTCCTCCACCTCATTTCAACGAATGGACTGTTGTATGCGCGGCAATAAATTACGAAACGCGCTGCTTACTTGCTCGGATTCAGTCCACGGTGGCGACAACCGATCTAATATGGCCCTAAGACACGTCAACAAATCAGCGACTCATGTTCACCTTGAGTTCTTCTCATTATTTCTTCGCGAAGAGCAAACTGAAAATCCGGGTCCCCGAATCGCGTCCTCCACGCATTTTTAAAAGCGGTCCAATTCGATAGCCGATCGCATTTACTGCGGAACCAAGCGCTATACCCGTTAAAAAGAACGGCAAGCAACGAAAAATGTCTTCGTCGGATACGGGAACTAATTCGCGACCTTCCTCAATTCGGAGTAAGAAGATTTCCGCATCCTCCCCTCGCGTACCCGAGAATTTCAAATTCCACTTGAGCATGACGTTATACGCCGTCATCGCAGGATTTCCAATGTTCTCGTGCGAAAAGTCTCGTCCTCTCGAGCGCGGAGTATCGCGAGAGCCAGAAGGTACGCGAGATCTCGCCTGGCCCATTGGGCTATCCGGCCTGTCCATCGCATCCGTAGGAACTTCCAAAAGTTCCTCATCCGACATTTTGTCCGTATTAAATTTTCGATCTTCGCGTACGCGACGCAGCAAACGCGCGGTCTGAATCGAATAACTCCCTTTCGTTGGAAGTTTACGCCGTTGTAATTCCTCTAATAATTGTTCGCGATTTAATACGAAAATCCAGTCGTCCTCTGGATCGGCTTGACTCATACGATATCGATAGAAAAACTCGAAGCAAAATAAATAAATTCGAACTTGGCAAGACGTGGCCGGATTACCACGATAAGAAACGTCAACAACTCAATAACACAAGACAAAGCCGTTATTATTCAAGCAATCGAAGGTCGACAACAAACATCTAAAAGTTGGCAAAAGAAATTTTCAAACGAAAGCTTGACGGCCAAAGAAACGAACACACGACAAAAGAAGTGACCTTGAGACGACTCGACAAATAATTCAGCTCGCATAAGCTCCCCAACTTTCTCCTTTTCAACGCGCGGCCCCACGTTGGGCGCCAAATTTTTGCGACGTTCTATCACAATTCAAATTTCACTATCTTAATATTCCTCGAGATGTTGGGGAGGAGGGCGTGAAAGGGGAGCAAGAACGCCGTCAAAAACGCAACGGATGTAATGTCCTCACGCTCAGGCGAACAGGGATGGAAGGAGTTCGTGCGTGAGCCGCGGCGAAGCGAAGGCCGTTGCGGTATGTTGAAGTTGGGCGCCAGATACGGTCTTGCACGTATCAGTTTCGCTAAACGCCAAAGGAACGCGAGAAAAACGAACGATAGCCTTTTTCGCCACGGGCCGACCAGCTCTCCTAACGGTAGAGGGGCGGAGTTTTGGAGAAAGCCAATTGATTATGCGAGACTTAGATAGCTCGATAGACGGAAGGAAAATCGACAACCACGACAGACTGGTACTCTAATAAATTCTTTTGACTTAAAAGAAAAATATAACAAATTTATTAATAGAAAAGATAGTATAAAAATGAAATAAACAACAACTCAGAACGAGGACGGATATTTACAAAAAAGCTCTAAGAACGAAGGTAGCGAAATCGATAACAATTCCCAAATGATAGCGCGGTTAACAATCATAAATCGACCAAGTCGAACATTCGTTCGGAAGCGACGACTCCAGAAAAAGAGAGAGCGCAAGAGTAATTCGGCTTCTCACTCAAGCCCGTTTTTATGGCTAGGATTCGCTAGGCCGCGTAATACTTTTAGAATGTAGCGGAATTTCTACGTCCGAATCGACGCTTTATCGGCTCGATCTTTGCCCTTTCAATTTACAAACTCGCTACATCGACAGTAATCCAACTCGACAGCGCTACTAATTATGAGCGAGATTTGTTAGGTCGGAGAAGACGGTAGATACCGTCTGCGACAGGCGAGCGATACGATCGATGTTCGATATTCGACTATTATCGGAGATTCTCTTCGTCTAACGTTCACCTCTCTTTACAGCGCTTCCAATTCAGATTCCGTTAATCGCGGAATCTTTCAGCGATTATCTCACGCCGCGACACGTTCGCCATACGACAATTATTACGACGCAACGCTACACACGCACACCATAAACGCGACAGAGACACATACGCCCCTGAATACGTAGTTATTACGGGATGCTCACAATCATACGCAAAAACCGATTAATCACACGCACACACATCATTAATCACAACACGTTCGTTCGCAGATCGTCGCAGGAATACTTCACGCGGTAACGACAGCAATACGACAGCACGGCGGAGTTCGCGTTCTCCGCGATCTTTCACGCACGCGGTCAATACTCAACGGTCGATAATTACGCGTGGGTAGTACCCCGGAGAGAGAGATATCGTGCCTGATTAACTAAGGCCCCCGTTACGACCCGCTGCCTCGGCCGCTTGCCTCCGGTCGCCCGATATTCGCGAAATTCGACCGCCCGGCGTGAGGCCGGAACGGTGACGAGACACTAAAAATGGCGACGGCGGTAGAACGACCGGCCGGCGGAACGAGTCGCGCACGTGACTCACAATCGATTAATGGGCAACCTTACCGATCTTGATCCTCTTCACAGGGGAGGGTCCTCGGGTGTCTCGCCTCACTCTCTCTCGACAACGACAACGAACGATATTTCCCGACAACGATATCTGTTTCTCTAAACAGCTTCACTAGCCGAGCGCCCGGGCCAGAGTGACCACCGGGATCTTCCGATCCGGGGTCGATGGATGCATCGATAACGCGTAGGGGTGCGCGGTCCCGCGACACGCGCGATATCCTCGCGCCTTATTGCGCGCGAGGTATTCCGGCGCCCGGCGCGAAATGGCGCCGAATATAAAACTTCCAGCCGGAGGTCCTACGGTTGTAGCTCGGAGGAGGCCCATCCTACGTCCTCCACCTTCGGAGAGTGGTGCTGATCGGGCCCTCCTCCTCCTCTTTTCAGCGAGGGGTGATGTCTTCCCGTGCCTGTCTCGAGACTAGAGGAATCGAACGCTACTTCTTTCGGCTTCCGGCAGAAGCGTCGCGCCGTAGGCCGCTGCACTCTTCCCTCGACGTAATCTTCGCTCTCCTTACGTCCTCCGGCGAGTTGCCCAAATTTTCATGGATACAAAAATGACAAATAAAATAAAAGAAATTAATACAGGCACAAAACTCGACGGAATCACTATCGAGTTCGATAGCTCTCTTTCAGTTTGGCTTCCGGCGCGGCCGCTCGGCCTTCACCCCGCCCGAATTGTCGGGGCGGGTGGACGCGCGACTAGACGGCAACGTCACAATATATATATATATATATATATATATATATACATATATTGCAACACATTTTTTATATATAAAGTATTATTATACTTACCACGTATCTTTCGAAGTTTGCACTCTTAAAAATTCTTCTTCGTAATTATTTCCTCTTATTGATTTACTAATTCTTCGTATTGCACTGTCAATATAACCTTCGAGATGTCAAATGACAAATAACACAAAACATGCAACACCATGAAAACCAATCAAAGCGACGGAAAAGAGGCAACAATACACTTCGAGATTTTCGAGATAAACCGATATATTCGAGAATCGACTTAATATGTCTTTTTTAAGAAAGGAATATAATTTATTATTAAAAGCACTAAAAACAACCACTTGAACGATATTCATTTTATAATTCTTTTTGTATGTATACATTTTATGAAGGATATTTCAATGTCCGAGAAAAATAATCATCATATACTAAATTTCAAATCTGACCGGAGTCAGATTTGAAATTTAGTATATGATGATTATTTTTCTCGGATAGATACTGTGAGAAATGAGCGAGAAGGATGATCGATGGAGTTACACTTGCAAATATTTCTATCATCCCAGAATCTATCAGTAAGTTAAAAAATGCATCAAACATTAATAACATAATCTATGACGAAAAAGTAAATATAATTTAAATTCAAGAAGAGTGAAAATCCAATCTAAATATCTTCCAGTGAAAAAAATATAAATTCTATTTTGTCCAAAAAAGAAATAAAAAGCATAATATAAACATAACATTGTACATAAAAATTGTCATGATTTAAAGTAAAGTCAATTTTATTAATTTACTACTTTGTTTTAAAGCTGTCGCAAATATTATACTTCTGATCTCTTAAGCTATAGGAATTTCGAAAAGTACTTGTCATTTTATTAAAAGTTA